>OY979689.1:1929200-1991813 GCA_963855955.1 Luperina nickerlii
CAAAGTCAAAGCATTTATTTCAAATAGGCACATTAAAGGCACTTTTGAACGTCAGAAATTACAACAAATAGAATTGATTCTAGTCGCCCATTCCAAAAGGTAGTTTTCGTATGGAGAAGAACGGGCAAGAAACTCCACCGTTACTCTTTTAAAATATTTTACAAAATTTTGCATACATTAATTATATAATAATAATATGTGAACACGATGCACCTAAAATAAAATTACTATACCACAATAGGTAAAAGACTTAAAAATGAAACCATGACATATAAATTAATTATCTGATAGATACATGGTGCTCACATATTTACAAACATGGTAAAAGTAAACGATTTTCATTTAAAAAAAAAATTACAAGTAATAAGTCAGGGTGTGAGTAGTAAAGTAGTTACAGAATGTAAATCAATGTCAAAAAAAAAAGTATAAATTTACAATTAAATTGCAACCAGTTTGATTTTGTCTAGGCTCCAGATTGTCCTATGGAGCAGGACCAGCATGTTTCCAAGCGTTCTTATCTTGGATATAATCTTCTAATTTATAGTATGCTTGTTTACAAAGTGTACGTTTAATGTGAGTTTTAAATTTTCTTTCATTTAATTGCAATACATCGCAAGGTATTTTATTGTAACATTTAACACAGTACCCCATAAAAGATGTATGTACCTTGGCTAATCTGAAAAATGGTTGATGTATTTTATCTTTATTTCTAGTATTAAAATTATGTCTATCGCTTATTTTATTAAAAAGATGTAGATTTTTTCTTACATACATAATATTTTCATAAATGAATTGGCAAGGTACCGTCATAATATTAATCTTTTTAAAAAGTTCCCTGAGAGATTCGCGGCGACGTAGATTATAAATGGCTCTGACAGCTCTTTTTTGCAAAATAAAGATGGATTCAATGTCAGCAGCTCGACCCCATAGTAAAATGCCGTACGACATAATGCTGTGAAAGTAGCTAAAATAGACTAAACGCGCGGTTTCTATATCAGTTAATTGTCTTATCTTTCTAACAGCATAAGCGGCAGAGCTAAGCCGCCCCGCAAGAGATGTTATGTGAGGTCCCCATTGTAATTTGTCGTCTAGCGTGATTCCCAGAAAAACAGTTTGATCAACAAATTCCAGTTTTTCTCCATTCAGTATGATGTCACATTCACTACTTCTAACATTAGGTAATTTAAATCTAATGCATTTGGTTTTCTTTTCATTTAGTACCAAATTATTTACCGTAAACCAATCTTGGACCTGAAGAATAGAGTTATTCACGTCGTCAAGATTTTGTGCTCGTCTGTCTATCTTAAAGATCAATGAGGTGTCATCTGCAAATAACACCATCTTCGGTTGATTTTGAAGTAATTGGGGTAAATCATTAATGTAAACTAAAAAGAGGAATGGACCCAATATAGAACCTTGAGGAACGCCCATTGCTATTTCAGACCCTAATGAGTTTACGCCGTTTACTTGAACTTTAAGCTTTCTATCTTTTAGGTATGACTTTAGTAAATCAAGAGCTAAATTCCTAATCCCATAGTGCTCAAGTTTCAGCAGAAGTGTCTCATGGCTTACGCAATCGAACGCCTTAGAGAGGTCGCAAAAGATTCCAATGGCATCTTGTGCTTCCTCCCAGGCGTTAAAAATGTTCTTTATTAGGTTTACACCGGCGTCAGTGGTACAACGCCCTTTGGTGAAACCGTACTGTTGTTCGTGAAAGATGGAATTTTTGTTAAAGTGGCGTAACATTTGATTGAGCATCAACTTTTCAAACACCTTACTGAGAACCGGCAGAATTGAGACAGGCCTATAATTGTTGGGTTCTTTACTATCACCGGATTTGAACAAAGGAACTACTTTACTGTGTTTCATGAGATCCGGAAAGACTCCTTGGTCTACACTGATGTTAAATATGAAAGCTAAATAGGGCGCAATCGTTTCGATGATAGATCTACAAACTTTTACAGACATTCCCCAGAGATCTTCTGTTGATTTAATTTTAAGATCTTTAAAAGCTTTTATAACAGCCTGGGGGTTTGTATGTTGAAACCCAAACTCCGAAGGGCATGCCTCAACATTCTTTCTAAGTAAGTCAGCAGAAAGCGCGGGTGAGGAATTCAAAGCTTCAGTAGTTTTAATGGGAATATTAGCAAAAAAGTTTTCGAATTCCTGGGCAATTTCTATATCTGAATTGATGGGGCCATGTGCGGTCTCTAAATTAAATTCAGTATTACGCTGTTTTTTCCTACCTGTTTCATTATTTATTATTTGCCAGGTAGTTTTTATTTTATCATCGGCTGATTTTATTTTATTGCTAATATAAAGAGCTTTAGCAGTTTTGCATACACTTTTGAAAGTCTTAGAATAAGTTGCAACATACTGATGAAGGCTTGTGCTATTCATATGTTGCTTCAAGCCATAAAGTTCAAAGAGGTTTTCCCTGCTTTTACGAATACCTGGAGTCGCCCAATCGCTAAATAAGAACTTTGTGTAAATACTTTTAGACTTTAGTGGGAAAGTGTCATTAAATTGCGTGTTTAATAGTGAAAAGAACTCGGCGTAAAACTCATTTGGGTCACATAAATTATTAAAACTCTGAACACATAATTTACTGGCCAAAGAATTATTTAATTTTTCTAAATTTTTACATGTAATTGGCCTAAACCTTATTAAAAATTTTTGTAAAGGCACGTAGGAGCAAAATGTTATTGTTTGTCCACTGTGATCAGATGGCAACTTATTTACAATTTGTTTGTGTAAATAATCACAGTTACAGAAAATATTATCTATACAAGTGGCAGTGGAAGCTGTTACTCGGGTGGGTTCAATAAAAACATTTGACAAATCAAATGACCCAAAAAGACTTAATAATCTGATAGTATTTGAATTATTTTCTAATAAATTAATATTAAAATCGCCACATATGATTATTGACTTACTACTAGCAGAAAGTTTCTTTAGCACATCTTCCATTACAGAATCAAACAAAGCTAGATTCTGGTAACTTGGAGGTCTGTATACGCATACTACTACATGCTTATCGAGCTCAACACAGGACAATTCAATGGTGTGTTCAACAGACAGCCCGACGATGTCTTTTCGTTCCTTTGATTTAATTGAATTTTTAACTAATATTAATGATCCGCCATGTATCATACGTGTTCGGCTGAAATGGCTAACTACACAATAATTTTCATAGTTAATTGACATTACTTGATGGGCTTTTAACCAATGTTCTGTTAAACAAATGACATCAAACTTGGTATTTTCTAAAAACAATTCTATTTCCAGTAATTTAGAAGAGCAACCTTGAATATTTTGGTTAAGTAATTTTAAAATATGTTGCCCTCCCTTTAGTTTATTATTATTCTGAGTAATATTGCCAGAAGATACCTTTTTATTATTCTCTAATAGTAATTGGTTATTTGAAGGGGTAACTTCCGTTGTCTTACTAACTAGTTTAAAGAGTTATCCGGAGTGACCTCCACAACTACAACTGGAGAGTTTAGATTGCCCGAATAAGTTCCTAACAAAGTAACTCTCCTAATAAAGTAACTCTAATTGTATAACAGAAGCAGGACCAGTACCTTCAGTTAAGCTGAACGGTATACCCCTTGTGAGGATAGACCGATTTAAATATCTGGGCCACTTATTGACCACTGGCCTAAAAGACGATGAGGACATTGACAGGGAGCGGAGGGCGCTGTGTGTGAGAGCTAACATGATTGCCCGCAGATTCAGGAGTGCTTCTAAAGAGGTCAAGCGCACTATATTTAGTGTTTACTGTACGTCTTTTTATACTTGCAGTCTGTGGGTTCATTATGCTCAAAAATCATACGGCGCCCTTCGCATCCAATACAATAACGCATTCAGGGTGTTGATGGGGTTGCCCCGGTACTGCAGTGCATCAGGGATGTTTGCTGAAGCTCACGTGGACTGTTTTTATGCCGTGATGCGGAAGCGGTGCGCATCCTTGGTCCGTAGGGTGAGGGGCAGTGCCAACAGCATCCTGTCTATGATAGCGAGCAGGATTGATTGTGCGTTTGTGAACCACTGCTGCAGGGTTTCGGCTGGGCCTGTCACCGTGCAGCATTGATGTCATAATCTGTTTTCTGTTTTTGGTTTTGTTTTGTAAGTGTATTACTGTTCCGTGGTATTACTAACATAGTTTGTAAGTATATTGTTACTAACACTATAAGTATTGCTGCTCGAAATAAAATTATTATTATTATAACACACTATCAGCGTCCATCTAAATAATTATTATTATTATAACACACTATCAGCGTCCATCTAAATCATTATTATTATTATAACACACTATCAGCGTCCATCTAAATCATTATTATTATTATAACATACTATCAGCGTCCATCTAAATCATTTTGAAGGATAGGGGAAAGTGGGGGAATTGGGAACACTTAACTTCCAAAGCTCAAAAATAATAGAAAAAACTCACGGACATAATAAACTTTTATTGCAACATTAACTTTGCTTATTTATATAATTAGTAGTGAGAAAAAAATCTTAAAAATCAACGTATTATAAGAAATATGAACGAAAACAAAAAACATTGCTGTTCCTTTTTACCCGATACCCTATGGGGTAAATGAGATCATCCCACGGGGGAAATGGGAACGGTATGGGGTAATTTGGAATAATACAGCTAAACCTTATATTACCTTATAAAAAAGTCAAGTATGTATTTTTCTAGCTCGTCTTCTTGTTCTTTATTTAATACAGTGTACCGAGCTTTTTTTGGTGTCTTAAATTCGTTTTGTTTTAGTTGTTTGAATAATTTTGTTTTTGGTATTGAGTATATGGTAGCAGCTTTGCCCAGTGTAAGCTTCTTACTTCTGACATCTTCGATTGCATGGCGAAGATCTTCAATTTGGTATTTTGTTTCAGTCTTTCGTACGTAATCTCGAGGCATCTAAAACAATTTGTAACGTTAAAACATTTTTACAAAATCAATTAGTAGCACTAGGGGTAATTAAGAACGAAATGGGGTAATTGAGAATGTTCCCAATTACCCGCCTGATGCCGTTCCCAATTGCCCGAAGTAACGAATTTAAATCAAAATGACGTTCATTCATAACAGTATTTTTGATGACCTTCAAAGCACGTAGGGTTTTAAAATAGATAAAACGTGCATGATTGTAATGAAATATGTTGTCTCTAAACTCAAAAATATCATATTTACATCTATTATAATACACGACAAAAATTATAACAGAAATGCTAAAAAAATAGTTCGACTCACCGTGACAGCGCGCGTGCGTTCTTTCACTCTCACTGTCGCGTACGCATTGAGGGGTGCTAGACGCGTCTGTTGAACGGGTGCGGAGCGGTGTAGTGCGGGGGAAAGTATTACTTACCTAGCTATTCCCAATTACCCGCCGTTCTCAATTCCCCCACTCTCCCCTATTGCTAATCCTTTGCTTCATTATGTTCGAAAAATGTGTGTGCTCAACGTAAATAACGTGTCTGTAACGTAAATTTTGTTGAACTGTCAACATGAAACCCATTGCTACAGATAATGTGTTATGCAATTACCCCGCTTATTATTGTTTATTTTATGTAAGGGCTGATTTTTCAATCGACAGATAATTTTTATTCGTGGAATGAAATTGACATTGACAGTTTTTGTATGGAAGAACTGTCAAAATATTCAAAATTATTCCTCCGATAAAATTATCTGGCGTTGGAAAAAACAGCGCTATGATAACTAACTATTTACACTTGGTACACTGAAAGAAATAAGCAGTAAATTAAAAATGAAAAAACATTGATTCGGGGACCTAAAAAGGCCACTTTGACAGAATCATAAAAGGATAACATTATGAATCTTAAAAGACAGTTAATTGTTAAGTTAATCGTATCAAATCCAACTGGTGAAGGATTTTTCAGTTATTTTTTTTTTGTCTGTGCTAAAATACCAATCAATCTAATCCAAATCCAACCCCAATCTGTTTGACCTACGTAGTGCAGCGAAAAAAAGAAAAAACCAGACTGTCTTCGCCATATTATAATTCATAATGTTATCCTTTTATGATTCTACCAAAGTGGCCTTTTTAGGCCCCCTGAACTGCTTTAAACAGTTCCATAAGAGCCTAACGTTGAAAACAGTATTTTTTACTGATCCGAAAACAGTTAAAGCTTGAGGCAAAATGTTACCGCCATGACAGTAAACTTTAACGTTTTAAGTAGTTAAAAGGTCACAAAATTAACTGTTTTATTCATTTAGTGATATCGTTCAAACCATTGAAATTTACTTACATTACAGTAATGGTGGTTTTCCTTTTTTTGTTGCTGTTTTTTCAGTAAATAGTATGTTCAATTATTAAAGTTTTGTCTTTTATTGTTTTACAAACATTTTTTCATACTGTATGTCAGTAAGTCTTAATGAAATCGCTTTAATGTGCTCTAAGTAAGAAATTATTTTTTTCAGTGTACTAAATTAATCTACCTGCGTATGTGTTTCCGAGTGCATACAACCCTAATCTCTTCAAAGCAAGAGTGAACAGGCTTCTTCTGGGTAAGCTCACTCCATCGTAGACTTTGTCTGTGTCATCTCTGACCTAGATTAGAGTCAAGAGCAAACCCATTTCAAACAAAAAAAAAAATGTTTTCATTATTAGAGGGCTGATTTTTCCAACGCTACGCTAACAAGATATTTTTTTTTATTAACAGTTTCCCATCTAATATTTCTGCTGATATACTCAATCTCTGCTCTCGCTAACCCGTGTCAACACCGGCACAAGTCGGCCTTCCCACATGAGACTGACTGCGAAAAATATGTTTATTGCAAGCGAGGAGTCCCCACTGTGGGCGTGTGCGCGGATGGACAGGTCTTCGATGTTCGTGAAAGCGTAAGTTTTTTTTTGTTTTATTCTCTGTTGTCGGTTTAACTGGCATTGGAGTAATCTAAGATATAATCTGCGTTCGCGATTTATTTGGCAAAAATGTAAACAAATATGAATTAATGGAAAAATAACTTTAATTCCTACACAATAAAGTTCAGTTTACGCTACGCTGTTAACCCAAAGCGTGTATTTTACGTAATTTGCTTGCAATTAGGAGTTTATAAAAATAACGTTTTAGTTTATTAAAATTATTATTAGATCCCGATATACATCACATAATTATGGAAAGTTTCGCTAGTTAATTAATGTGACCTTGATTTTGTAGATCAATTTTTCAAGTTACTTCAATTTACTTACTATTTTAGCATTAACTGTCTCATTCCACAGGTATGCCTCCCCAAAAACCAAGCAAATTGTCACAAAGTATCAAGACGTTCCTTGAGAATGGAGTCACCTGAAACACTCACCTCAACCAACACCAGATCATCTCAGGTCCACATTAACAGTGTACCAGTTGACGATGATTTAAAGGCTGCTGAATCTTCATTTGACACACCTGCTGTACAACAGTGTACTGTTTATGATGTGTGGTCGAAGCCCGATCCTACTGACTGTACTTTCTACTACAGATGTATGTGGGGGAAAATCGAAAGGGTGAAATGCCTGTTAAATTATTATTTTTCTGGTGAAAAGCAGGTGAGTTTAGCATTTGTTTTGCATCTGCATGCATGCCGAAAGCATAGAAAAAGATAAATAATTTGTAAAGAAGTAAACCTCGAATTTCGAACGCTTTCAAAATTTTGTTATTCTGCCGCACTCACAGATGTAATTTACAGGGGCTTACAGCGCCTTAAGAGCGTTTACGCCGTACGGCATTTCATACAAACTTTCAAGCCCTTGTTTTTCGAAATGAATGAATGAAACTTCATACGCATAACCAAGATACAAAGGTCTAAAAAGTTACTTAACATAATTTTCGAAAAATAGTGTTACAGCAAAATTAGACTGATTTTAAATTTTCCATAGAAACAGATTTCCAGTTATCTTTTTTAAACAAGACATTTGGAAAATGTTCTTAAGTACTTCTTTTTTTATACCTTTGTATCCTGCTTATGCGTATGAAGTTTCATTAAAATCGATTCATTCATTTCGAAAAACAAGGGCTTGAAAGTTTGTATGAAATGCCGTACGGCGTAAACGCTCTAAAGGTGCTTTGCAGATGGAGCAACTATTGCAGCAACTGGCAACTGATAACTAACTGTTTACATACATCTCGGGCTATGTGGTTGAAGCAACTGGCAAACTTATAAAGGAAAATTTCAAAAAGACGATCCATCTACAAAGCGCCTAATACAACCTACCTACTACTTAAGTCACACGTATCGTTTACTATTTTATAGCACTGTGTGACCTAAACCCGCACTTAAGTCACACTTTTCTGTGTAAAAATGGACTACTTAAGTCACCGAAAAGCGTGACTTCAGTGCTGGTTTAGGTCACACAGTGCAATAAAATATATTTTTGATAATTATTATTGCCATTTTACAGAAATGTCTCCCCAAAGAGATTGCAGGTTGTAACTTATCTGCAACAAGGAGCAAGTCGATCACAGCTCTGAACCCCTCTGACTCCTGGCCCCCATGTGGTTCTTTTGACGATTGGTCTCGACCCGACCCGTATGACTGCACTATGTACTACCTCTGTTATTACGGTGAAATGATGCATGTTACGTGTCAAATTTATTATGAATTCAGTCCTACACAACTTGTAAGTATAACTGCAAACTTCTTAACATAATATTTTTTCCACAGCCCAGAAGGAACTATCTACAAAAACTGTTTTTATTTCGCAGTTGGTTTGTTATGTATTGTGAGTGCCGTGAGTACGCCATTAAGTCTCAGTACGCAATCCTCATCGAGTAGTGAGATTAATAAGCATTAAAACACAAGTGGCAAAAGTACGCCATTAACTACCAGATCGCGTGTCGC
Source organism: Luperina nickerlii (assembly GCA_963855955.1). NCBI lineage: Eukaryota > Metazoa > Arthropoda > Insecta > Lepidoptera > Noctuidae > Luperina > Luperina nickerlii. Next base: position 1,938,052 of record OY979689.1, read on the forward strand.
GCCCCAAAGATCAATGTCAATGATTTAATAAATTTCAATTATTTTCTAGACTTGTCAGCCTAAAGAAGTTGCTGGTTGCTCAACAACAACAACTTCAACCACAAGTACGCCGTCTGCGACAACTTTTACAAAAACTACGCCGTCAACAACTTCTACTAAAACCACGCCAACAACTACTCATGAACCATTTCCGGATTGTGACTTCTGTAATATATGGGTACGACCGGATCTAAGAGATTGCGAATACTTCATACTCTGTGTACTCGGGAAATTCACACGAGAAAGATGTCCGCCCGCACATGAATTCAACCGTGCTGCTTTGGTAAGTGTTGCTTGTAAGTTACAATCACTCTTAAACAAAATTCAATACATTACATTTACAACACTCAATACATTAAACATTACAATACAAAACAAAAACTACCGTACTTTCAACACTAACACTTACATTAATCACCGACGACTGTGGGTGTCGTACAAGTCACCGCAGCGTCGTATACATGGCCAGTCGAGCCTGTCCGCTATCATCATCAGCACGCTGTTGGGGCTGCCGCGCACCAGAGACGTGCTTCGCTTATGCATCGTTGCAAAGAAGCAGTCGACGCTAGCTTTGGCAAACATGCCCGAGGCACTACTTTGAACCTTTGTGTCCTAAAAGTCAAATCATTTATTTCTCTATTTCCCTCTCTTGAGGAAAAACTGTGTGTTTAATTCGGCCTGTTGGCTCTGAGGACGGACAAGTAGAGTGCTTACGGAACATTGACTGAAGGACATACAGCTGCCTGACTTTAGATTCCGCATATAGCTGTTCTGTGGAATATCTTAGCGGCCGAGCGAGCAGAACCTTCAGAGCATATCTTTGTGCTCGTTCTAGTCGGAGGAAATGGTTTTCAATGCGTTCAAAGTCAAAGTCAAATCATTTATTTCAAATAGGCACATTAAAGGCACTTTTGAACGTCAAAAATTACAGTAAAATGGAATTGATTCTAGTCGCCCCTTCCAAAAGGTAGTGTTCGTATGAAGAAGAATGGGCAATAAACTCCACCGTTACTCTTTTAAAATGTTTTACAAGGTTTTGTATACATAATATGAAGACGTAAACCTAGAATAAAATTAGTCTACCACAAAAGGTAAAAAGAATTAAAAATGAAGCAATGTCAGGTAAATCAATTATCTGATAGATACATTGTGCTTACATATTTACAAATATTGTAAAAGTAGATGATTTTCCTAGAATTTTAACAATGTGTGAGTTACTATAGTCACAGATTGTAAAAATCAATGTCATAAAATTTTTAAAAATTTAAATTAAATTAGGAACCAGTTTGATTTTGTCTAGACTCTAGATTGTCATATGGAGCAGGACTAGCATGTTTCCAAGCATTCTTATCTTGGATATAATCCTCTAATTGTTCTTCCTTGTTTACATAGTGTATTTTTAATATGAGTTTTAAATTTTCATTCATTTAATTGCAATATGCCACAAGGTAGCAAATTTCACCCCAGATTGGAATACAATAAGTTAAGATCGTTTGGCATAAAGCAAAATAAACCACCCTCAATGGATCCATATCAGCAGACTTGCAAAAACAGAGTTGATTTTTTTAAAAACGCAAATCAGCTTGCGAGTCCTACCAGAATGTGTGTCTATAGGGTGTCTCAATAAGAGTGCACTTTTTCATTTTAAAATAAAAGCATGTGTTTTTTGAGAGAGTTGGTAGATATTTTTATTGGATTGTAAAGAAGACGTGTTCCGATTAAGTATGGAATAAAATATCCAGCAAATGGCCCCCATGGCTCTGATGACAGGCCATCACTGTTTTCATGAAATTATCCATAACTTTTACACAGAGTTGTGGCTGTATCTCACCTATGACGCGTTGGATCTCTGATTTGAGCTCAGGAATTGTTTCTGGTTATTTCGTATAAACCCGAGATTTTATAAAACTCCAAAAAAAAAAACGCAAGGCGTTAAATCGCACGATCTGGTTAACAAATTAGGTACACTTTCTCGGTTGAAAAGAGTTTTCGAGCGGTTTCAGCGTAACTTTCCCATTTTTGTAAAGAGTTTTCACAATTATAACGCGTTGTTCTTTCGAAAAGCGCTACATTTTTAATAATCGGAATAAATATAGGTGACGGCTGTCGAAATTCAGAGTTGCCACTTGAACGAAAAAAAAATTATTCTAAATTTAAAAAGTGCACTCTTACTGAGACACCCATTAGGTGTTTATACCAATTGAGACGTTGGTCGATATGTACGCCAAGAAATTTGACACTAGTGAACTTAAAAATTGCAAGGCAGTCACAAAAGGTGGAAGGCGTACATATATGGGCTTTAAGAGCAACGGAGGTGATAGGCATAACTTTGACCTGATATCAAATGGCATATCAACCGTGTTACTGACGTTTAGAGCGAGTAGGTTAACGGTTACTCAACCATTTCATTACACATGAAAGCGCTTTCTCGGCACTCCGATAGTACTGGGCCTAGTCTACTCCATATAAAAGCAGGGAAGTATCATCGGCGTAAGTAATGACTTTACAGTTTTGAATGGGCAGTTTACCGAGTTCATTGATATACATAAGGAATAGAATAGGACCCAATATGCTACCTTGAAGCACACCGTATGCAATAGGAAGCTCTTCACTCACATTTTGCCCGATTTTAACCACTTGAGTGCGATTCCTCAGGCAGTCCCTAAAGATATTCAGCTTCAAGCCTCGAATTCCAATGCCCTCCATCTTATTCAGTAAGGCCGGCGCAAAACGGTATCAAAGGCCTTAGATAAATCAATAAAGATACCAAGACACTTTCGCTTGTTGTCAACAGTCCTAACTGCGTAGACAGACAGAGCCATAATTGCATCTTCAGTACTCATTCCCTTCCGGAAACCAAATTGGTTGGGGGCTAAAATATTATAAACATCGAGGAAACTGACGAGACTTTTATTTAAAATTCGTTCCAAGATCTTTGAATTGGCAGAGAGAACCGAGATAGGTCTGCAGTTTATGAACTAGGTGAACTACGGCTTTTTTAAAGACCCCTGGGAAGACACAAGATGAAACGGCGAGATTACAGACATATGTAATGATTGGGAGCAATACACTTCTCGTGGTCTTGATTATGTTAATGGGAATGCCATCCCAACCGGTAGCGGAGTCGGGCTTGAGACCCAGAATGATGTCTTCGACATCCATTTCTGTCATAGAGCTACTTGTATTCGTTACCGAAATTATATAATTATATACATGTATAGTACATGTGGATTTAACGATCATTGTGCCGATAGCCGTGACAGCCAATGGCTTAATAGCCAAGAACCTCGACCAACACCTGAGAAAGCTCTCGTTGGTTAGCTGGATCAAGGGCTTCATTCATAATATCCCGATACCGGTGGGCTACATTTTTTAATATTTTTTTTCTTTTTGTTTATAAAAACATTTAAAAATATAATTTATAAGTATTTAAATGAAATAAAAGAAATGATTATATAAGCCTTTATTCAGACAGAATTTTACAGTGATTTAAATCTTTTATTTGACGTACCTGGTGAGGCGATGACACCGACAACATGGGCGGTTTGCCCAACTTTGACAAAAGCCTCCATTTCCTTCTACTCTGTTCTGTATATCGCTTTCCTAGTCCATGTTTTTCCTGCTATGGCCTTTCGTCTTCCCACCTTCGAAACGGTCTACCTCATTTCATTTTATTTCTTGGGTACCTAAATACAATATTTTGTTCCTCTTCTCATATTACCTATAACCAAAGAGCAATGACAATGATTTAATAACTGATTTAAATTATTTTCTAGACATGTCAGCCTAAAGAAGTTGCTGGTTGCTCAACAACAACAACTTCAACCACAAGTACGCCGTCTACGACAACTTCTACTAAGACAACGCCATCAACAACAACATCATCAACGACTTTAACGACACCAACAACAACCAGTACTAAGACCACGCCATCAACGACAAGTACAAAGACTACGCCATTAACAACTTCTACAAAGACTACGCCATCGACAACTTCTACTAAAACCACACCAACGACTACCAGTACTAAAACAACTCCATCAACAACGACTATTACCACAATGCCGCCAACAACTTCCACTCAGACTACACCAACTACTACTCATGAACCATTTCCGGATTGTGACTTCGATGATATGTGGATCCGACCGGATCTAAGAGATTGTGAATACTTCATACTCTGTGTTTACGGAACTTTGACACGAGAAAAATGTCCGCCCGGATACGAATTCAACCGTGCGGCTTTGGTAAGTTTTGCTTGTAAGTTACAATCACTCTTAAACAAAATTCAATACATTACATTTACAACACTCAATACATTAACATTACAATACAAAACAAAAACTACCGTACTTTCAACACTTACACTTACATTAATGACCGACGACTGTAGGTGTCGTACGGTCAGCATCAAAAGTCGATTAACACTTCAGTTTTTTTAATCTTAGTTATTGACCAAAATATTAACACTTCAGTTTTTTTAATCTCAGTTATTGAGCAAAATATTTGTTGAAAATGGCATCGTACTACTGCTGCAATTTTGAATAAATATTTTGCTCAATAACTGAGATTAAGAAAACTGAAGTGTTAATCGACTTTTGATGCTGACCGTACAAGTCACCGCAGCTTCGTATACATGGCCAGTCGAGCCTGTCCGCTATCATCATCAGCACGCTGTTGGGACTGCCGCGCACCAGAGACGTGCTTCGCATAAGCATCGTTGCAAAGAAGTAGTCGACGCTAGCTTTGGCAAACATGCCCGAGGCACTTTGATCCTTTTTCTTGAATACCATTGTCATAAAAGTCAAAGAAATATCATATATTTCAAGGCCATTAAAAGTCAGTTTTGATCGTCAAAATTTGCAAGCAAATAGGATTGATTCTAGGCGTCCCTTCCAAAAGGTAGTGTCGTATACAGAATAATAGAAAAACATCTCCATAGTAACTCTTCTAAAATGTTTTACAATAATATTTTGTATACATTAATAATATAAGCTAAGACGATGTACACGCAGCAAAACTAATCGGTATACATCCTAGGTAATGAATGTAATACATTCATTACCAATGTATTAATAAAATTAAGATTACAAAACGAATAGAACGTTTTGCAGCCAAGATTTGAACTTAGAACTTCTTGTTCACTAACCAGAGACGTTAGTCATTGTGCCAAACCTATTACAATGAATAGTGCGAAATATTATAATTTATTCAATTACATAAATTGATGATTACTATACATTGGTAAAGTTATTGCCTATTGGTGCGATATACGCACACTTATAAAAAGTGAGCTCGCTCGTTTCATTTAACATTTGTATGCGTAATTATTCAAACCGACACAACTATCCGTATGTGGGATGTAAACCGAACAGGTTTACTGTGTGTACCTAAAAAAATTATTAAGTTTTACTCAACAAAGATACTTGTGGTGAATGTCAGAAATTCGCAATGGCATCCGAGTATACCATGTGTTTTATCTTATTTGATGGCAAACAGTAAATAGTTATTAATTATAATTATCAAAATACGTAAATTATCTACTACTTTTGTAATATAACATTGCTTTACAGTCGATTCCCACGCAAAGAAAGAAAGCTTGAGTCTCAGCAGTGGAAACATTGAAGGCTGAATATGAAAAGTAAACAGTTACAAAAACTCAACTTATTTGAAACATAAATTCCAAAATAGCATGGTGTATAGTTGAAACTAAATCCGAATTACTCCCTTCCTACATCGCTTAAAATAAAACAACCATGAATTTCGTATTAACAACAACGATCATGTTCTCAATTATTTTACAGCAATGTCAACCAAATTCTGTAGCAGGTTGCTCTACAACAACAACAACTTCAACCACAACTGAGCTAACTACGACAAGCACGAAGAATACACCAACCACAACAAAGACGACAACAACTACAACAACTGTAACCACGCCGTCAACAAGTAGCACAAAGACTACACCAACCACGACAAAGACTACACCAACTACTACAACTGTGACAACTTCGTCAACAACCACTACAAAGACTACACCAACCACGACAAAGACTATACCAACCACGACAAAGACTACACCAACCACTACAAAGACCACACCAACCACTACAAAAACTACACCAAAAACGACAAAGACTACACCAACAACCACAAAGACTACACCAATAACGACAAAGACTACACCAACTACGACAAAGACGACACCAACTACAACAACTGTAACCACGCCGTCAACAACTAGCACAAAGACGACTCCAACCACGACAAAGACTACACCAACCACAACGAAGACTACACCAACCACGACAAAGACTACACCAACCACGACAAAGACTACACCAACCACGACAAAGACAACTCCAACCACGACAAAGACTACACCAACCACGTCAAAGACTACACCAACCACTACAAAGACTACACCAACCACTACAAAGACTACACTAACCACGACAAAGACTACACCAACCACTACAAAGACTACACTAACCACGACAAAGACTACCCCACCCACGACAAAGACTACACCAACTACAACAAAGACTACACCAACCACAACAAAGACTACACCAACCACGACGAAGACTACACCAACCACGACAAAGACTACCCCAACAACGACAAAGACCACCCCAACCACGACAAAGACTACACCAACCACGACAAAGACTACACCAACTACGACAAAGACGACACCAACTACAACAACTGTAACCACGCCGTCAACAACTAGCACAATGACGACTCCAACTACGACAAAGACTATACCAACCACGACAAAGACTACACCAACCACAACAAAGACTACACCAACCACGACAAAGACTACACCAACCACGACAAAGACTACACCAACCACGACAAAGACTACACCAACCACTACAAAGACTACAACAACTGTAACCACGCCGTCAACAACTAGCACAAAGACAACTCCAACCACGACAAAGACTACACCAACCACGACAAAGACTACACCAACCACTACAAAGACTACACCAACCACTACAAAGACTACACCAACCACGACAAAGACTACACCAACTACAACAAAGACTACACCAACCACAACAAAGACAACACCAACCACGACGAAGACTACACCAACCACTACAAAGACTACACCAACCACTACAAAGACTACACCAACCACTACAATGACCACACCAACCACGACAAAGATTACACCAACCACCACAAAGACTACACCAACTACCACAAAGACTACACCAACTACCACAAAGACTACATCAACCACGACAAAGACTACACCAACCACGACGAAGACAACACCAACCACGACAAAGACTACACCAACCACGACAAAGACTACACCAACCACGACAAAGACTACACCAACCACGACAAAGACTACACCAACCACGACAAAGACTACACCAACCACTACAAAGACTACAACAACTGTAACCACGCCGTCAACAACTAGCACAAAGACAACTCCAACCACGACAAAGACTACACCAACCTCGACAAAGACTACACCAACCACTACAAAGACTACACCAACCACTACAAAGACTACACCAACCACGACAAAGACTACACCAACTACAACAAAGACTACACCAACCACAACAAAGACAACACCAACCACGACGAAGACTACACCAACCACTACAAAGACTACACCAACCACTACAAAGACTACACCAACCACTACAATGACCACACCAACCACGACAAAGACTACACCAACCACCACAAAGACTACACCAACTACCACAAAGACTACACCAACTACCACAAAGACTACATCAACCACGACAAAGACTACACCAACCACGACGAAGACAACACCAACCACGACAAAGACTACACCAACCACGACAAAGACTACACCAACCACGACAAAGACTACACCAACCACGACAAAGACTACACCAACCACGTCAAAGATTACACCAACCACTACAAAGACGACACCAACCACGACAAAGACTACACCAACCACGACGAAGACTACACCAACCACGACAAAGACTACACCAACCACGACGAAGACTACACCAACCACTACAAAGACTACACCACCTACAACAAAGACTACACCAACCACAACAAAGACTACACCAACCACGACGAAGACTACACCAACCACTACAAAGACTACACCAACCACTACAAAGACTACACCAACCACTACAAAGGCTACACCAACCACGACAAAGACTACACCAACCACGACAAAGACTACCCCAACCACGACAAAGACCACCCCAACCACGACAAAGATTACACCAACCACGACAAAGACTACACCAACCACGACAAAGACTACACCAACTACAACAACTGTAACCACGCCGTCAACAACTAGCACAAAGACGACTCCAACCACGACAAAGACTATACCAACCACGACGAAGACTACACCAACCACGACAAAGACTACACCAACCACGACAAAGACTACACCAACCACTACAAAGACCACACCAACTACAACAACTGTAACCACGCCGTCAACAACTAGCACAAAGACAACTCCAAACACGACAAAGACTACACCAACCACGTCAAAGACTACACCAACCACTACAAAGACTACACCAACCACTACAAAGACTACACCAACCACGACAAAGACTACACCAACCACGACAAAGACTACCCCACCCACGACAAAGACTACACCAACTACAACAAAGACTACACCAACCACAACAAAGACTACACCAACCACGACGAAGACTACACCAACCACTACAAAGACTACACCAACCACGACGAAGACAACTCCAACCACGACAAAGACTACACCAACCACGACGAAGACTACACCAACCACTACAAAGACTACACCAACCACTACAAAGACTACACCAACCACGACAATGACTACACCAACTACAACAAAGACTACACCAACCACAACAAAGTCTACACCAACCACGACGAAGACTACACCAACCACTACAAAGACTACACCAACCACGACAAAGACTACACCAACCACGACAAAGACTACCCCAACCACGACAAAGACTACACCAACCACAACAAAGACTACACCAACCACTACAAAGACTACACCAACTACAACAACTGTAACCACGCCGTCAACAACTAGCACAAAGACAACTCCAACCACGACAAAGACTACACCAACCACGTCAAAGACTACACCAACCACTACAAAGACTACACCAACCACTACAAAGACTACACCAACCACGACAAAGACTACATCAACCACGACAAAGACTACACCAACCACGTCAAAGACTACACCAACCACTACAAAGACTACACCAACCACTACAAAGACTACACCAACCACGACAATGACTACACCAACTACAACAAAGACTACACCAACCACAACAAAGACTACACCAACCACGACGAAGACTACACCAACCACTACAAAGACTACACCAACCACGACAAAGACTACACCAACCACGACAAAGACTACCCCAACCACGACAAAGACTACACCAACCACAACAAAGACTACACCAACCACGACGAAGACTACACCAACCACTACAAAGACTACACCAACTACAACAAAGACTACACCAACCACAACAAAGACTACACCAACCACGACGAAGACTACATCAACCACTACAAAGACTACACCAACCACTACAAAGACTACACCAACCACGACAAAGACTACCCCAACCACGACAAAGACCACCCCAACCACGACAAAGACTACACCAACCACGACAAAGACTACACCAACTACAACAAAGACGACACCAACTACAACAACTGTAACCACGCCGTCAACAACTAGCACAAAGACGACTCCAACCACGACAAAGACTACACCAACCACGACGAAGACTACACCAACCACGACAAAGACTACACCAACCACGACAAATACTACACCAACCACGACAAAGACTACACCAACCACGACAAAGACTACCCCAACCACGACAAAGACTACACCAACCACAACAAAGACTACACCAACCACGACAAAGACTACACCAACCACGTCAAAGACTACACCAACCACTACAAAGACTACACCAACTACAACAAAGACTACACAAACCACAACAAAGACTACACCAACCACGACAAAGACTACAAAAACCACTACAAAGACTACACCAACCACTACAAAGACTTCACCAACCACGACAAAGACTACCCCAACCACGACAAAGACCACCCCAACCACGACAAAGACTACACCAACCACGACAAAGACTACACCAACTACGACAAAGACGACACCAACTACAACAACTGTAACCACGCCGTCAACAACTAGCACAAAGACGACTCCAACCACGACAAAGACTATACAAACCACGACGAAGACTACACCAACCACGACAAAGACTACACCAACCACGACAAAGACTACACCAACCACGACTAAGACTACACCAACCACGACAAAGACTACACCAACCACTACAAAGACTACACCAACTACAACAACTGTAACCACGCCGTCAACAACTAGAACAAAGACAACTCCAACCACGACAAAGACTACACCAACCACGTCAAAGACTACACCAACCACTACAAAGACTACACCAACCACTACAAAGACTACACTAACCACGACAAAGACTACCCCACCCACGACAAAGACTACACCAACTACAACAATGACTACACCAACCACAACAAAAACTACACCAACCACGACGAAGACTACACCAACCACGACAAAGACTACCCCAACAACGACAAAGACCACCCCAACCACGACAAAGACTACACCAACCACGACAAAGACTACACCAACTACGACAAAGACGACACCAACTACAACAACTGTAACCACGCCGTCAACAACTAGCACAATGATGACTCCAACCACGACAAAGACTATACCAACCACGACAAAGACTACACCAACCACGACAAAGACTACACCAACCACGACAAAGACTACACCAACCACGACAAAGACTACACCAACCACTACAAAGACTACAACAACTGTAACCACGCCGTCAACAACTAGCACAAAGACAACTCCAACCACGACAAAGACTACACCAACCACGTCAAAGACTACACCAACCACTACAAAGACTACACCAACCACTACAAAGACTACACCAACCACGACAAAGACTACACCAACTACAACAAAGACTACACCAACCACAACAAAGACAACACCAACCACGACGAAGACTACACCAACCACTACAAAGACTACACCAACCACGACAAAGACTACACCAACCACGACAAAGACTACACCAACCACGACGAAGACTACACCAACCACGACAAAGACTACACCAACCACGACAAAGACTACACCAACCACTACAAAGACCACACCAACTACAACAAAGACTACACCAACCACTACAAAGACTACACCAACTACTACAAAGACTACACCTAATACGACAAAGACTACACCAACCACGACAAAGACTACACAAACCACTACAAAGACTACACCGATGCCAACTACAACAAGGACAACGGATAACCCACATCCTTCCTGTAATACTTCAGATTTCAGGCCACTACCTGATCCCAATGATTGCAGATTCTTCTATATTTGTGTCTATGGTGACATAGAGTACGAGCAATGTCCAGATGGAAAGGAATTCAGCCCGTTTGATTTTGTAAGTATGAATTTAGTACAGGATGGCAGAGCCACACTGACCCGTTAACTGTAACCATTAAATTCAGCACATGATTCTAGACCTATCGTAAAAATTTTTCGTCGTTTATTTAAAAATAATCTGCCGTTTCATAACAAAGTGCAACACCTACGCAGTCAAATTGTATGGAACAGCAATTTTTTTTTAATAACCGAAGAAAATCTTTTAAACTCTATGGAACAGCATTTTTTTTTAAATTTTGATTAAAAATATGAAAGCAGTGATCCAGAATCATGTACTGAATACATGTGCTGTCCCTGCCAGGCTATATTGTAGGAGGGGGAGTCTATTGGCTTCGATTGGGCAAAAATTTTGGGCTGCTAATGGAAAACCCAAAAACACTTTTCCTGGCCAGGGAATGTAACTTTATGTTTAACAATAGCGTTTGCGATCACTTTAACAACGAGGAAGTCCTAACATAATCTATCAATATTAAAGAAGAGTTTATCTGTCAGACCGAATCTTTTTATGCCCCTCTTAAATTATAACTTTTTTCAGGAATGCCAACCTCCCGAGAAAGCTCACTGTCGCATTATAACAACCACAGAGCCGACAACCATTGGAACAACGTTAAGTCCTTCGTATGTTTGTGATATGTATGACTACTGGGTGAAACCCGACCCGAATGACTGCGAACACTTCTACATATGTATCTATGGACATCGGGTGTATAAGGTGTGTCCAAAAGGATTCGAATTCAGCCCCACTAAATTTGTAAGTACACATACTTTTTTTTTGTCACGGAATACCTTCAAAAGCCTGCACCCGACCTCCAGGGGGGGAGGTCGGGGAGTGTGTGATTTTTACCTCACTAAAACCGCCCTGGTGATCACCATCAGCACATAGGGGTGGTCCCGGTTCCTCTTACCTACTGTCCACATACATACTGTCGACTCAAGCGCCCGTGCGGCTTTTTGAAATGTAATTTGACCGCTTCCGACCTTGGCGATAAAAACACCTGTGGTTCGCAAACTACAGGGTTGTGGAGGTCAGATAGGCAGTCGCTCCATGTAACATTCTGATATACAGCTGCACCGGTTAGACTGGGAGCCGACCTAGGCAGAAAAACTCAAAAACCTAAACCATTTATTTCATACTAGCTTCTGCCCGCGACTTCGTCCGCGTGAAATTTCTTGTTACTCCGACCCACCCTGTCGCATCGCATCGCCTGCCTGCGCTATTACTTCGTTTTTGCTTAGCGTTCTTTCTGACTTTTTTTATTTTTGCTCGGCTCCTAAAGGTCATAGCGTGATGTTAAATAGCCTATAGCCTTCCTTAAGAATTGGCCTATCAAATGCAAAAAGATTTTGTTATAATCCGACTGGTAGTTCCAGAGATTAGCGCGTTCAACCAAACAAACAAACTCTTCAGCTTTATAATATTAGTATGGATAAACCAATTACAGGCACTTTTGAATTGTCAAGGGGTCGGTCAATCAGAAAGATGAAGCTAGTTGCCCATTAAAAAGCGTAGTAGATACCTATGAAGAAGAACGGGCAAGAAACTCCATGGACACTCTTTTAAATCGTACAATTATTGGTTACATCATTTATGTTAAAATTATACATGTGAAAACAATGTAGAAAGACGTGCACGTTAAAAGCGTCCGTACTAAAAAAGATTAAAACAAAAAAAAACAATTCAGAAATTAAAATAAGGTGTGGCGTGGCGGCTAAGGTCCCTACTTACGGCGCCCTTCACGAACATGACGTATATGGATCAGATGACGATGACCTGCTATAATCCTTACATTTTACTAGATACATCTATTTTTAGCGATACACGCACGCTGTTTGTGAGTACTACTTACAGTGCGTGCCACGTAAGAGACTTGACCCCGCCTGCCCCGCTCTTTCCGCCGCCCCTATGTCGTCCGGTCCCGTCCCGCACTCAGACCTCATACCGCTAAAGATACCTAAAATCGTGTTCTGCGCATGTCAGACCACGTGGTATGTCAAGTCTCATCTTTCGTGGCACGCACTGTACGTCGTTGCGCGTGCAAAAGTCGCTGTGTTTTTAGTGAACTTATTTGAGTTATATGAATTATAACATTTAGCGTGTTTATACGGAACTTTCGATGTATGAATATCACATAGCTACATTCCTTAACTCTTTAAATATTGCACTTATCTATCCCATAGCTGTTTATACAGTATGTATGTATTGAAATAACGATTAAAACTGCATAAAGAACCGAAAATAACTAAATAACACATAGCGGCTTTTGCACGCGCAACGACGTTTAGGTATATTGCTGTAAATTTTCATCAAAGTCCGTTCCGTAGTTATGCGTGCAATAACTACGGAATGGAGTTAACTGATGTATCTTTCACGAACACCACTTCACTTCACACGATGACTCTTTCACGAAAGTAAAATACATCAGTCCATCCATCCCCACAAACTTTCGCAGTTATAATACTACTAGCTGACCTTCGTACCGCCTGAGAATATAAAATATATTCGTTTTTTTTTTCGTGAGTTTTTCGCATATTTTAATAGTTATTCTGCTATTCGGGACGGAGATAAATCCAACAAATTAAAGATCATAAAAATCGGTGCAACCGTTCTTGAGTTATAAATGGTGTAACTAACCCGACTTTGTTTTAGTGGGTTCGGACCCAGCCAGCTAGGCACTTTATTTTCTATGGAGGTCTGTGACCCGGCAGTGAGAGCATTATAGGCTAATTATGAAGGTCATGAGTTCGAACCCAGACGGGCACTTTACTTTGTGTATATTATAATTTCATCACCACTGCTCTTGAAAACGGTGAAGGAAAACATCGTGAAGAAACCGGCATCAAAATCACAATATTTTATTGTACAGACGCCAGCACATCAAGCTACCCGAAACTGTCAAATTTTCCCAATCAATTTTGAACCTTATGCTTTGGCTATAAATTTGAAAATATATTAAAGAAATTTGACAGATTGTAGTAACTGGGATGTGCTGGCGTCTGTACATAAACATCCATGGGCACTTATGAAACATCAGAAGCTAGGTGCACGGTTCCAATTGGTCGTTTCCTATGGAGAAGAGCTGGCAAGAAACTCCACGGTTACTCTTTTAAAAATAATTGGCTTTTACAATGTTTTCAAATTACAGTAGCATGTCTTAGAAAAAAATTTCGAAGACATTATGACTGTGACATCTACCAACCCGCACTGGGCCTGGGTTGTAGATTACAGCTCACCCCCTCTTGAAGAGAGGAGGTCTGTGTCCCAGTGGGAACATTATAGGTTGAATATCCTAATTACAAACACTTTTTGTCCACAGGAATGCAGTCCAAAATCAGAAGCTGGTTGCAGTGTAATACCAGAAAAACCTTTAGCACTTTCACTCCTCGGTCAAAGGCAAGAGGAGACTCGTCGCAACTTCCTCGACACTGCTGTCACTCGCCGTGGTATTAGTGACACCAAGTGTCTCCAGCCGATTTCTGATCGTCTTCTGTACTTCGCAGAAGACCCAGAAGACTGTACAGGATACTACATTTGTTCTTTTGGAAGAAGCACCCTTCTGAAGTGTCCTGAAAACTTTTCTTTCAGCGTTGAATTACAGGTGGGTTAGGTTTTATATTACAGGGTTAAAAAATAATGATTTTGTGTGGAAAAACTTTTCTTGCCTTCAGTAGCAACCTCTAAATGTTAAGTGGTAACTAAAGTAACTAAACTAAAGGCATCGCAGATACGTTGCTATTCCAAAAATAAAGCTGAAATGTCTATAGAGGTTTGAGGTACAGAGTGGAAAGTTCTTCATCATCCTTAGAAAAAGTATGATCTTCAGACCAGATGGGTATTAGGTAGACTACTGCCCGACGAATAATGTCTGAACGTTGTCTATTATACTGGTGGCGCGTCAAACTATGTTTGCGCGATGCAGGATATAGCGTGCCGTCAGTGTGATGCGTAGTTCACATATGGAGTTGTAGATGGCGCCACATGTGTGATAGACAGACGTGTAAGTACCCGTCGATAAATATTGCACATCGACCTTTACCTTATTTTGTATTTTATACAAAGAATAAAAATAATTATCAAAAGAAGCAAATCATAATAGTGTTAACAACTCCTAATAGATACCGGACTGTTTGTATTTCGTGCGACAGAGATAACGCTCTACGAAGCCGAAATTAGCCGATTGTCTCTTTCCAAAGGTCGATGTGCAATATTTATCATCGGGTACTGTACCCGTCCTTTAGAACAACCATATTTTGCTAGTTATGATTAAAACCTATTGCCATCAATTGGGCACAAATTCAGACTCCGTGCTGCTTCTTCTCTTCTAAAAAAATCTTGATAAAAATCCTTGCCCGGCTTGGAAACTGATCTGATTGCTGGTCGCAAGGGTTACTTCTGAGCACGTGGGCCTGAGCCTCGTGCTCAGAAGTAACCCTTGCGACCGACCCAACGAGGCAGTCCGAATAAAACCTTTAACATCTAAAACCTCTTTCCAGAGTTGTCTACCATCACACCAGGTGCAATGCAAGAATAAGCAGAAGTGAAAGAAACGACATAGGAATATAAAAATTAGTTCAGCTAAAGTTAAGAGCTTGTCAATTATTTTTCGTAACACAAAAGAGCAAATAAAACATATTAAAAATAGGAGATGCAAAGACAATCTTTCACATTAAATTAAAGTAGGTATCATCATTTTAGGGATTACAATAAAACAAAAGTTTTGAAAATAAAATACACAAAGGTCACAAAGACACAACAGAACAAAATTTTATTTGAACCTGAGATTCCCGGCATGATCCACCTCTTCACTACTCTTTCCCATCTATCAAAATTATAAGTCTTCCAGACTGTATTTCGGCCATGGCGATCAATCTCAACGGAGACTAGCCTTCGACGCGGCCTGGTGTCTGTGCGCTGACACAGGTGCACTCTCTTCCCTCACTCTCATTGTCCAATGTCCATTGGGACGGCATGTAATCCGACACGACCGGAGAGTGATCAGGCGCAAGGCCACAGATCACTAATATGCTAGCCGGCAAGACCAACGGCTTATTCGTGCTTTCCGACGCACGGAGGTATCACACCGCCGACTTCCAAACTACCAGGCTGTTACTAAGGAATTCTCAATGGAAAACCCAATAACGCTTTTGTGCTCGACCCGGGGGGTATTTATCGAAAAGCACCAAAAGTATTCCTCAAAAAAAATTAATTAATAAAGATATTATAATGTTATTCCTCGAAATACATCAACTATGAAACAGAGAAGAGCGTGAAGGATTCGTAATAAATGATATCGATAGACGTTTCGTTTGGTGCGTTTCGAGGAATACCCTGACCCGGGAATCGAACCCAGGACCCCAGCATAATCAGCCTTATTCTTAAATAGATTTTTCCCGCGGCTACGCCCGCTTATATATAGAAACTATCCTACGAGAACATATACAGGGATAATAGTGTTCCTATGTCATAAGAATGAAAGATTAGGTGTCGGTCGTCTGGCGGCGAGATCGGCGGACAACATTTCGTCGGGAAAATTGGGGACGGGTTCTATTATAGTACTTTGCCCATCATCCTTTCATCGAAATTCGGTCAGGCAAAAACGCAAAAACGCACAATGAGCGCGCAAAAAGCGTAAAAACGTAACAGACTTAACGTAACGTAACAGACAAAGATCCACGAATGACAGCCGGGACCAACGGCTTAACATGCTTTCCGAGGCTTGGAGGGGTCTCGGTATGCAAAGATGGTCACCCATCCACAGACCAACCGCGGCAAGCGTAGCTTAACCTGATCGATCGACCTTTGCAGCTGTTATTATTTAGCTCCGGGCCCCTCCAACCACCAAAGCAATCAATATTAACATACCGTCCCCTTCGCCACCCCCACACGGCTCTGCCGTAGAAAAATATCCTAGGGGTTTTTTTTTTTTTTCAGGGTGGGAAATCATCAAATGACTCCTCCCGCTCTGGGTGGAGCGGAAGGGAGTGTCAGACTCTTACTGACTAAAACCCACCCGTGTTCCTTCCTTCGCCCTTTATGTTCTGGGCCAGCGGTAACCCTTTCGGACAATCCCGCTGAATCCTAGGGGGTGCAGTGCAATTCTCATGTTGCGTCATTCATCTGTCATATTGGTATTTTATCATTCATGACTCAGACCACTTCAAATACAAGTAATCTAGATATTCATAGAAGTAAATACGAAATTATAAAAAAAAAAAACTAAAGAATTAAGAATCTAATTGCCATTTTTAACAGTAAATCAATTCGCTTTAGAAGTATAATTAGTGGAACAAAATTAAGAATATAATGTGCATTTTATTAGGATAATTAGTCAACAGTACACGGCCCGGATATGTTGACGAGAACTAAATTTTGTAAGCAACCAACTTTTATATTATTTTATTTAATTGGCCAAGTAAAGGAAAGGAACACGGGTGGGTTTTAGTCAGTGAGAGTCTGACACTCTCTTTCGCTCCACCCAGAGCGGGAGGGGTCCCATCCTAAAAAAAAAGCCCTTTCAAGTGTTATTGGGTTTTCCCATCAGGAAATTTCCAGTTGCAGCCCAGAGTCAGAATTTTACCCGGTTGATGGCAATAGGCTCGCCCCCTATTTTATAGAAGTATTCACATAATTCGTGAAATGTAGGTACCTTTACAAAGCGCAAGTCAGTTCCTGCATGGAGTATTGCAGCCACCTTTGGGATGGCTCAGCGAAATACCAACTTGCCGCGCTTGACTCGGTGGAACACAGAGCTAAGAGGCTCATTGACGACGTTAAACTGGTGGATACCAAGCCTTACAGCTTGGCTCATCGCCGCAAGGTTGCCTGCTTGTCGGTCTTCTACAGACTGTACTTCGGTGAGTACGCCCAAGAACTCCACCGGCCCCCTTCTACCTTCGGACATCCAGACGCACTGCAAATTACCATCCCTACCTAGTTGCTATTCCACCTATTCGCACTAAGCGTTTTCAAATGACCTTTATAATGCGCACAGCAAAAGATTGGAACTCTCTACCTTTTTTTTTTTTTTTTTCAGGATGGGAAATCATCAAATGACTCCTCCCGCTCTGGGTGGAGCGGAAGGGAGTGTCAGACTCTTACTGGCTAAAACCCACCCCTGTTCCTTCCTTCGCCCTTTATGTTCCGGGCCAGCGGTAACCCTTTCGGACAATCCCGCTGACCCGGCAGGCTTCGGCCCTTACGGGCCCCTTCTTTTAATGCTGACATCTCTTTGAGGCGCGCGTGGAACACGTACGCGCCGTCCGGCACGGGCCTGGTCCTGATCGGACGGTGAGCTACCCATTACTCTCCGCCCGCAGGCCCGCGCCTACGGTGGCCGGGAGTCATCGCGCGGCTCCCGACGCCCGGAGCGTCTCCCGCGGCGGCTGGGACGGGAGGCTCTCTCCCTCAGCCGTCCCGCCGCCTCCTTCCTTCCCAGGACCCGACGGCTTGCCAGGTAAAGCCTGGGTCCTGGCCTCGAGGGCTCTCGGGCCTCGACTGGAGGCGCTCTTAAGCGCATGTATGAAGAGAGGCCAGTTTCCACTCCGTTGGAAGACGGGGAAGCTGGTCCTCATTCAGAAGCCAGGGCGCCCTGCGGACTCTCCGTCCGCATACCAGCCCATTGTGCTGCTCGACGAGGTGGGCAAGCCCTTTAAGAGAGTAATTGCGGGCCGCCTCGTCGGGCACCTGGTGAGGACGGGGCCGGATCTTGCGGAAAGCCAGTTTGGCTTCCGCAAGGGGCGCTCGACGGTGGATGCCATCATGCGCGTGAGAACCCTCATGACGGGGGACGCAGTGTCCCGGGGTGGGGTCGTCGTGGCGGTGTCACTCGACATCGCCAACGCGTTTAACACCCTGCCCTGGGGCTGCATTGGGGAGGCACTCCGGTATCACCGGGTGCCGACCTACCTCCGTCGAGTAGTCGGGGCGTATCTGACGGACAGAGCCGTCATCTACCCCGGTCACGATGGGGAGTGGAACCGGCGAGAGATGTCGTGCGGTGTCCCACAGGGATCGGTTCTGGGGCCGCTCCTGTGGGACATCGGTTACGACTGGGTGCTGCGGGCCGACCTCCCTGATGGCGTCAGCGTGGTTTGCTACGCTGACGACACGCTAGTCCTGGCGCAGGGGAGGTCGCATCAGGCGGCGGCCGACGCGATGACACGCGGGGTTGCGGGGTGGAGAGGATCCGGCAGTTGGGTCTCGAGGTGGCATTGCACAAGTCCGAGGCCATGTCGTTTCATGGGCCCCGGAACACGCCACCATCGGGATCCCAATTAACGGTAGGAGGGGTTCACATCGGCGTCGAGACGACGATGAAATACCTGGGTCTCGTCCTCGACAGCCGGTGGAACTTCGTTGAGCATTTCCGACGTTTGGCTCCCAAACTGGAACGGGCCGGGGCCGCCTTCAAGCGGCTCCTGCCCAACCTGAGGGGGCCAAACGCCTCCTGCCGGAGGCTTTACGCGGGGGTCGTGCGGTCCATGGCCCTATACGGGGCCCCGGTGTGGGCGCGTTCACTGCGGCGGCGAGCCGCCCATTATTTGAACGCGCCCCAGAAGGTGGTAGCCACAAGGCTGATTCGGGGGTACCGCACGATCTCGGGCGAGGCGGCAAGCCTCCTTGCCGGACTGCCGCCATGGGATCTGGAGGCGATAGTCCTCGCGCGCCTGTATGAGTGGCGCGCGGAGGCACTACGCCGGGGGGAAACTCCGCTTCCGCAGCAAATTGCGGCGGAGCGGACGGACCTCCGGCGCGATCTCATGGCGGCATGGAAAGAGCGACTGTCGCAACCCAGCGCAGGGCACGCCACGATAGCGGCGGTAAGACCCCTCTTTGAGGAGTGGCTAGAGAGGCGTCATGGCGCCCTCACCTACCGCCTGACGCAGGTCCTCACCGGACACGGAAGTTTCGGGAGGTTCCTGCACATAATCAGGCGGGAGGAAACGCCCGGGTGTCACCATTGCCAGGATCACCCAGAGGACACGGTGGAGCACACGGTGGAGGTCTGCCCCGCTTGGGCGGAGCACCGCCGTGTCCTCGTAGAGGCGATCGGCAGCGGCGGCGACCTCTCGCGTCCGGGCCTGGTTCAAGCCATGGTCCGGGGCGAGAGGGAGTGGGGGGCAGTCGCCTCCTTCTGCGAAGCAGTCATGCTAGCGAAGGAACTCTCTACCTGCGTTTGTGTTTCCGAGTGCATACAACCCGAATCTCTTCAAAGTAAGAGTGAACAGGCTTCTTCTGGGTAAGCTCACTCCATCGTAGGCTTTGTCTCTGTCACCTCTGACCTAGACTAGAGTCAAGAGCAAACCCATTTCAAATAATAAAAAATTCTCCTCTGCCTTACCCTTCTGGGTTTACAGGTGTGGTGATATGGTATGTAAAGCCCTTTGGTTTTTCACGTTAATGAGTGGCAGTCGTGCCTTAAGTTCAGTCTAAAGTTAAAAATACCTATCATCATATGCCTAGGCCCTTTCACAACTATGTTGGGATCGGCTTCCAGTCTCACCGGATCCTTATGAACACCAAAATTTTACAGTACCCGGCGATAAATATTGCACATCGACCTTTGGAAAGAGACAATCGGCTAATTTCGGCTTCGTAGAGCGTTATCTCTGTCGCACGAAATACAAACAGTCCGGTATCTATTAGGAGCTGTTAAAACAATTATGATTTGCTTCTTTTGATAATTATTTTTATTCTTTGTATAAAATACAAAAAAAGGTAAAGTTCGATGTGCAATATTTATCGCCGGGTACTGTACATGGAGTGACTGCCTATCTGACCTCCATAACCCAGTCACTGGGTAACACGATACCCCTTGGTTGTCAGACTTTCAATCTTCTGATTACCCATAACGACTTACAGGGTAAAAGTTAGAGATTTATAATTCCTTCTCTTGTTTCAGTTTTGTTATTATTTGTATTACACTGTCCTCCATCGCTGCTGATACCATTGGCACAACAAGATGTAGCTTCCATATCTAACACCAACGATTTTGTGGTAAATATAATATTCCGTTTGCTTTTAAATCATTTTTATATATCTTATAAAATCTTTACAAAATCTGAATCTTGATCTGCCGTCTTCGCTAGGTAACCCAAGCACGAGACCAGCACAAGTGGAGCACGAATTCATGTAGCGAGGTGTGCTTGGCTCGGATATTGTAGACGCTGATTTTGCTCGTGCAAAGATTTTTCGGTTTGGTACCACCCCAGCCGGAAAAATCTTTAAATGTAGGAACATACAAAAGCCACTACGCCTACTTTGTAACGTAAACTTTGCAATGTCCATAGTGCCAGATTAAATAAATGGTAGTCTACAATCGCAAAATTATGCCTTATAACGTTTTGGGAACATTTCTATTGATTTTATGTAATTTTCAGGTATTGGGATCGAATCAGATTGAACAAATAACTCCAAATAACTCGAATGTCGCTGAGATTATACAGCAGATCGATGTAAAGGATGATGAAAATCACGTGATAAGTAATATCAATCATGTGGTTATAAGTGACGAAAATAATCAGAATGACAATAATGAAACAGAAAACAATAGAACTAATAATGTAGTTGTGCACAATGTACTAGAACAAACTAGGAATATCAGTTCCGTACTGAATGCTACAGGAGTAACAAATCCATTGAACGATTCATCATCTCTGCTGTTGACCAACTCACTAAATGGCAATTCTGGCAATCCATCAAAGGCTGATAATTTAACAGTAAGATAAGAGAATAAGACTACTTTTCATCATCATGCTGTGCCCTTATTCCAATGCATTTGTTGTCGGGTCAGCTGTTTTCTTCTTCCATACATTTCTAACCGTCCCCTCAGTAGCCATCTCCTTTCTCGCCATATGATATAGAAGAAGAGTAAGCTTAATCAACCTATTCTGTTCCCACTGCTAAACACATGCATCTTTTGTGTGAGAGAGTGAGTCCTAATCCACCACACGGGGCTAGTGCGGATTGGTTTAAGTAACAAGTCTTAAAATTTTTGGTTCTCGAACTTGACGGTTTCCTCACAATGTTTATTTCTTCATCGTTTTGAGGACATTGGTGAACTACCATCGAATTTGAATACTGATTTTATTTCACAGGTAAAAGGACTCGAAAATAAACTTGGTAATGAAATACAAACTAATCCATTGAATACTACTAATAATGTCAATGTAAACAATGGTCCTGTTAAAGAAGTTGGTACAGTGCAAAATGATATTACAACCACGGCAAATGCGACCAGTACTATAGTACCGTACATTTCAGGAGGAACTACTATTAATTTCATTGGAGAAACCGAAGTTCCTATATTAGAAACTATTAATGGAGAAAATACCCTACATGAAAGTTTAAATGATACTGAAGTTGAACTTTTCTGGAGATCTGATATTCCCGTTGGAAAAAACAAAACGAAAAATTTAAAACATATCGCTCAGTTAGATGCTCAAAATGCTACTTTACACCCAAATAACATCAATGACAATATAAATAATAACAAATTTAGTGATTTGTTAGATTCTGAAAGTGACGAGGAAAAAAGCATTTTTGTAATCTTAAATTCTGGAAACATTGATGGTCTATCTGTCAATTCACCTCCTAATAGCGGCAATCTTCAAATAAATCTAGAAAATAATGCTATTGAAAATCTCAACTCTAACAGTTCCAAATTGTTAAACGATTTAATAAATTCAACGATAAATGATGTTATTTTAAAGATACTCAAACAAATCCACAGTAATTTAAATTCCACACAACGTATATTCTTGTTGCTATACTCTGGTAGCATATCAAACGTTTACGTTAGTTCTCCTGTATTGGAAAATATTGTTAGAAATACAATTTTAAAAGACAGATCAAGAAGACATTTGAATGAATCAAATACAAATAATACTGAAGAATATGTAACATTAAAACCTGAAACTGATAAATCAAATAATATTATTGACGTTAAGTTCAGAACCGGCGAACATCAGGGTACACAAAATATTGTAATTAAAGAAAATTTTGTTTCCACTGTACCTTTAGATAACAAACAAAATAATATTACCCTCGGATATAATACTCCTGATAATGCAACTCTTGCTAACTTTATAGAAATTCCAATTGAAGATATTTCAAGTGCTGAAGCACCGGCTTTTAGATCTTTGATACCAGACAAAATAAGAAAATTACAACACTTTTCCAATGTCGTTAACAGCGAGCTAAATGAAACTAAAAACCATAATTTATTACTTAAACTATCTCCAGAATCCTCACCAATATCTATCGGTTTAAACCAAATACCCATAAATGATCTTCTTGGTGGCGCTTTAAGTTTCATTAAAAGATTGAAAAGAAGCACACATATCAAAGCAGAAAATATTTACCCCTGGAAAACGAATTGCAAATCGAAACAATTTGACGAACACCACACATCTTGTAGGAAACCAAAATTGAACGTCAATGATTTGACAATACCAACCAGAAATTCTTTTGATGATGATATTTCCAATATACTAAAACTATATGATTCTGTAGAGCTTGTTTGTCCACTTTCCGTTATCGTAAAATTATATACTCATCGGGTCTTAGACAATATAAAGAATGATCCAGACAGTGTTTTGAATAAAATTCTTAGTCCATTTGTGGATGGTAATGAAGATGCTATCGATTTGGCATCTAAGGAGTTATTCGATCTGCCTGTCCCTGTAAAGGTAAGGTTGCAGTTAGTGCATGGAAAAACAAAGGAATTAATGAAACAGTTAAGTGATTTTGTCGATGCAACGCTATGTTCGTTGTCTTAATATTCGCGGTGCGACCTGTGTTGGCACATACAGATTATTAAGTCCATGATTCTTCTGACATTGAATTTGTAAATGAAAAACAGTAAGTTAGGTAATATCACGCCCGACAACAAGAATGAATTTTAAAAATGTAAAATGTATTCTTAATAAATCCAGGATTCAAACATTGTTCTTGGAGAAAAATAGTCGGAAATTGTCAACACTCAGTCAGCGAAATAAATTGTTTATCAAATTGATACACTACGTCAATTTACCATGTTATAGACAGACATTTCACATAACTTTCCAAGAGTGACAGTTGTAATTGAAATATTCGATGGATTTATGTTGGTAATTAAGTTAATAAACGACACATTTCCTTGACGTTAATTAATATTAAACAGACTTGGCGATGAATGGTGCTTCGTTGGACCCTTTGTAAAAAAACACTTAACGAAGCCACGAGTCACTTGTAAGTACTCCCCGTTCTTGTATTAATTTTTTGGTACTGGACCATACCTAGGAACCTTCAGTATGCGAAGAGATTGAAGGTAAAAATTCCGACTTCTACAGACTGATGTTTTTTTACGACAGCAAGTTTTTAATGTTATAACATAACTTTATATACACCCACGACGCCTGTACCGTTGCATGCACCCATAAGCAACATGTTTTGCGTGCGTTACATTACGCACTACCGCAAACAAGAAAATTTTCACAACAAAAAAAAAGTTGTTTCCCAGTAATTAGTTTTGGGCAATGTTACCTAGTTTGATGTACAGAATTTGTAGTTGACGACTATGTGATGTCTTTTTAAATTCTGCATTTTGTATATTAAGGCAATAAATAAAAATATTATTAAAACATGAAACTTTTTATTTACAACATCTTTTTGCACCTCTCTGGGTTTTGGCCAACCTTTGGTTTCAAATTACAATAATATAAATAACTTATACATCAGACTAGCTTTATCCTTAAGCAAAGTTATACAATTAATAAAATACTTATCCTACATCAAAATCAAAAACTTTGATTACAAAAATAAAAGACAATAAGAACGGTGCGAAATATTTCAAATATTTGTTTAAATTAATAAATAAATATTATCATTAGTTAACAATTTCAGGCAAAAATATTTGATATTCAGATTCTTTTTTGTTGTTCGATTATTTTTTATGAAATTGATTGTTAAGAGAGGTGAATCGAGAAATCTTGGGACTTAGGACCACATCTTAAATATTAAGAATGATAAAAAGAGATAAAAAAATTAAAGAAGAAAGAAAAAAGAAACGCGAGTGTGGGCAGCCCTACTAAAAAGAAAGATAACATCTAGCCAAGTATATCTTCTCTAATTAAGGCTAAATTATTATCTCAAGAAAGAGACAGAGATAGTGTCTCCATCTCTTTTCCTATTTTAGCAGATTTCTCACTTCTTCTCAACCGAACAATCAATTTACCAAACAACATTATTTTCTTCAGCTGTAGATCTCAAAGTTTCATTACTAAGGATTATTTTATATACAAGGTATTTATTAAGTAATACTTTTTACAATATTTCATTTCTGACCACTTGGTACTTTTAGTTCCAGACGAACAACTGTCGTAGTACCTATAAGTAAGTAGTCTGACAACGTTATAAAAGTATAAAATGTTGTTTTAAATAAGATTACTCAATAAATATTATAATGCCAAAGTCATTTTGTTCAGTGGTCGTAGTGTCAAGCCATTACATCGTTTTTTCATTTAGTTTTGCTGTGCAGCCGCTGTGTGATATTTGGACGCAAGACTGTGGAGAAAAAAAGAATATTTATGGCATAGGTTCTCAACGTGGGCGATAACAACCCTCGTGGGCGTGGGACAGTACAAAACATAGAGAAAATTATATATCCTATCTTACGACTATATAATATTATACGGTTAAATTCTCAAAGTGGGTGGTTGGCAAAATTAGGTTGAGAACCAATGGTTTTTTTTTCAGCTTTTTTTATACATAAATGTAGAAGTGTCTGTATGTACATTCGAGGAAATTAATTATTAACTAAATTTTCAAATGACGTCCATTTGCTTATATTGCTATTATTATAATATTATTATTTGCTTATTTTTATATACCTAACTGTTATATAGTGACAATTGTGATTTGAATATACGAGCGATTTAAATTAAGTAAATTCCAATGAATAAGTAATCAACTCACCTTCAGCTCCGGATCAAACTCAAATCCAGTGCTACAGTACATTTGCGTTGCAAATCCTCCTGCACAGAAGTAGTAAGACTCACACCCTTCTGGATCAGGCATATTTCCATAAACGCCTAGAGGACAAGCTATATCGGCCATCTTCTTTTTCTTATTCTCAGCTTCGATTTGCGTCGCAAGTAATTCTTCAAAAGAAGCATCTAGATCCAAAGAAGAGTTTGTCTCTTCTGAAGTTGTGTTTGTTGCTTCTGAAGGTATTGGTAGTGATTTTTGCGCTGTAGTGCCAAGTGTGCAACCTCCTTCGGCGATTGGTATACAGTTCTGTAACACGAGCAAGCGGTTACAATAGTGCTACGGATCTCTTCGTAATATCATAGTAAACTATATTTGAATTAGAATCTCAGATCATTACAAAGTTTTGAAACAATGAACTCCGTGTCAAATAAAACAAAATTCAAATCCCATTGCAACCAAAATTTATTTAGGACCTTTTTATTACAAATGGTCACTCAAAAATCATCTTTAGAATAAAGAACCCTGAAGTAGGAAGTTGGGTAAGTGGCAATGGACGTAAATTATCTGAAATTAAGAATTCAATTCTTAATTTCAGATATAAACTAGTTATTATTCCGATTAACGCAGAACATTAAGGGGGATGCGCTAAGGTAGCCCGCGAAATTTAAATTTTCTTACGTTTCTACAAAATATATGCTTCGCGACCGCAACAAATCTGGGGGCGCGGCAGTGCCCCCGCCAAGTCGAGCAAAAAGCGGCACGGCCGTACCATCCTTTTCTCGAAACAGTTCATGCCATTTTCGACCCCTCTATTTATGACTTTACAAAATTATAATCATTATAATCAGCCAAACAATTTCTTGAGTTAGAATTCCTCAAATATCATGATTTCATGAAATAGTCATTCAATAGGGTAATATGATCCAAGAGAGTTGTATTGATAATGTCTATAATTATAATTCTAAAAATAAATATTTGTTACGGCCGCGAATCATATTTAGATCAACATAGTACAACCTGATACAAATTGCTAAAAACGTAAGTAACTGACGGTTCCCCTTATGGAAGCATGTAGACACTAGTGAATGTCATGAAGTTTCCTTGATTGAATCAACCAATCGTCTTCTCTAATGATCTACTAAGGAAGACCGTGAAAATATTGATTTTTTTTAAAATCAAATCACATTCAGTTATTTCTCAAACTCAACTCAAACTCAAAGCATTTATTTCAATTAAACCATTTACAGGCACTTTTGAATTTTCAAGAAGTCGGTCAGTCAGAAAATATGAAGCTAGTTGCCCATTCCAAAGCGTAGGTACCTATCCCCACCCTATCCCCCCCCATCCCCTATCCTCCCCCTCAGTGAGAGGAGGCCTGTGTCCCAGCAGTGGGAACATTATAGGCTGATTATGTAGGTACCTATGGAGAAGAACGGGCAAGAAACTCCATGGACACTCTTTTAAATTTATTTATTTAATCGAGATTCAAGTTTGAGCATCGTCCTAAACTCCTCATCCTTATCATTCTCTGGTCCATAATCTTATTTACATGTCTTTTTTCTTCCATACTTCTCCATTAGTTGTCACTTGGTAGTCACCCCCTTTCTAACCATATCATCATTCGCAGTAGGATCGTCCTAAAAATAAATATTAATTAATAAGACTCACCAAAACTGAATGGTCATATTCAAATCCGTCTGGACAACGCAGATGCAGTGGGTTTCCAGCACCTATACATCTGTAGAAGTAGTCACAGCGCTCAGGGTCTGGCATGTTTCCAAATACTCCCACTGGGCATATTGGCGCCACTGTTGTGGGCGCTTTTGTAGTTGATTCTGTAGTCACAGTAGGTGCTTCAGAAGTTGTTGTTGGCGCTTCAGAAGTTATTGTAGATGCTTCTGTAGTTGTTTCTGCAGGTATAATAGTTGCTTCCGTTGTTGGTTCTTTGGTAGTTGTTAAGTCTTCTGGAGTTGTTGTTGTTGGTTCAGAAGATATCGTTGTTGGGATAGATGTGGTAGTAGGTTCAGGAGTTGGATTTGTTGTCGAGGTGCTTCCAAGTGTACAACCGCCTTCTGCGATTTCTACACAACTCTGTAAGAAAAGATTCTTGGTTAAAATAAGAACTTACAATAGTGGAACAGCATCTTGATTGCGTAACACACTTTCAATTTAAATGTGAATCATTTTAATTGCTAAGCCATTGCTTCTTATGTTCGAGGAATTTGTCTGCTCAAATAACGCAAATAACGCAATGAATGTTCTTGAACTGTCGAAATGAAACCCAATGCTACTGTTAGTGTGCTACGCAAGTACCACGCAGTATTTACTCAATAGCTTCAGATTTATAATAAAATTATCAAGATTTCAGAAGATTGATATCGTTAAGCAAGTTTTTGACGGGCAAGTGTTTATTTTTTTGTAGCTGTACCTACTAGCATACTCATAAAGCAACTTTACTGGTAAAAGAAAGATACCCATAATATTAGAAAACAGTCAACTTCAGAAAGATAACTAACAAAAAAACGACTGCGGTCGGGGGCCTCCATCAGGAACGAAGTTACTAATGTGTTACTCGCACGCACACACGTATCATATATGTTTAATAGAAAAAGAGAGAGAGAGAGAGAAAGTGTAAATTTAATATGCGTTTTTAATACAGAGCAATCTAGTTTAAATTTTTAGAAGCTCTCACCAAGTTGTAACCATTTTGGTTTTTCATTTTGATCTCGCTATAAGCTTTATCGCCCTTAAAAACCATGAAAACGACACCCATGGCGAGAAATTTTAAAGTTTTCGCAGCCGCCATTTTGACCCTTTCTTTAGCACCCTCGAAAACCATGAAAACTATAGTAGTAGTTAAGTAATATGTGAAAGTGGCATGGAGGAGGGTTTATCGCTTTTTCGTCAAGTGATCATTTCTACCAGTTTATTCCTAACGCAAGCCGCTTTAAAAAACTTCGTTCCAAAAACTACGTATATAACTTTAACTGTTACTATTCGTCAAACTTACTTCTGATTCAGGATCAAACTCATATCCAGAATCACAGTATAACTTCACTGCAAGACCATCGATGCACCTGAAGAAGTTACCGCAGCTTTCCGTGTCAGGGAAGGACTCAGCTGCGCCCTCTGGACATAGGGTTGTCGATGTCGTGTCTCCTGCCAGAGTGGTTGGTGGTACTGTGGTTGGTTCAGTGGTGGTGACAGGAGTCGTGGCAGTGGATTCAGTGTTGGTGTCTTCTGGGTCAGTTTGTCCGCTAGGAAGGGTGCAGCCGCCTGGGGCTATTTCTACGCATATCTGAAAGGATGGATTTTTTAAGTAATTGTTTCGAATATAAGTGAAAATTGATTTTAAAAGGAATTTCAACACATAAACGGGTCAATCTCCAAAACGGGCGTATTCGTGTGATCGCTCTGGTGCTTTTCAGATATTGATATTTAATGGTAATTATGTATCTCATTAAAAAGAATGATATTCAAATAGTACATTTTTACTATTGGCCTTCAATTTACACAAACAGTTATGGAAATATTTAAGTTCAAAAAATTTCGCGGCCAGAGCAATCATAATTGGTGCCAGAGCGATCATAAATGGTGAAATCAGTGAAACAAAAAAAATTATATTGATAAAATATTATTTATTTAGCCGTTTTCAGTCATATTCAGAGTACGTGTAACAAGATTATATGTAAGAGAAATGTATTATTTTAGAAAAAGGTCAAGGCATATTATCAGTCATACATATCAAAAATACGGAATATCTATAATATAAAATTTTTTTTTTTTTTTCATAAAAGACCTTTAATTAAAGCTAAAAGAATTTACACACTAACTCTGTAATAGAAATAAAAATATTTACAAGTATCAAAAAGAGTTACAGGGCGTCGAAAAATTCGTCCACATCGCTGTCAACAGGAAAAGTGCCCAGAAGGCTGGCAGCATTGCCACGTTGGATAGCAATGCTGATTCTTTGGCCAAAAAATAGGCCCGCCCTCTGGTCACGTGAAGAGTCGACCAACCGTTTGGCGATTTCCCGAAATACTAGGTGGGCACTCGGGCCCCATGGCCCTAGAGTTTCAACCCCAAACGGTTCAAATACATAATCGCCAATTAAATTATTGTATTTGCGCCGTTTGAGGTTTTCAGCACCTGCAGCAGCCGCCCCAGCGCAGCACACTGTGCTAGGAAGATGGGAAGGTGCAAGGGTGTCGACGCAAGTTGCGTCGAAAAAATAATAATAATATAAATATAAAATAATAATATAATAATAATAATAATATAATATAAAATATTAATATAAAAATGAATCGCAAAATGTGTTGGTAAGCGCATAACTCAACAACGCCTGGACCAATTTGGCCAATTCTTTTTTTTTAATGTTCGTTGAAGTTCGAAGTTTGAAGGTCTCTGGAAGACAGGAACTTGTCTGAGAATGAACTTTTACACGATTAATAATGTTAAACTCATTTTCAACATCTTGTGTTACAGTTTGCAGTATCTCTCTGTGTTTTTTTACATTGTTGGTGCTTAAGGTTGTAGATGATTTTCCTCAATCATCTACAACCTTAAGCACCATTTCAAAGAGGATCACGGTTCTCAGACATATAGATAGGTTCTTCATTTATTGGGAGCTCATCAGTTGCTGGTAACTTATCCACTTTTTTCTTTAAATAATATCGTCGAGAACTCTGCCTACTTTTCTTCCTACGAACCTTTTGCTGGCTTGGAGTCAAATCACTCATTGGTAGTACTGTGCCCCGAACTTTTTTCCTTTGGTAACTCTCTCTTGACTTTACAAGCCATTGTGCGTATAGATCTGCAATGGATCATTTTTAATCATGGCCATTCTACGACGCTCATCTAATTTCTTTCTAAGACGTTTTTCTTCAATAGATAATTTATGTCGAGGCATGATTTCAATCAGCAACAATAGTTGCCATTAAATTTTAGAGAAGAAAGGGTTACAGTTGTGGTTAGCTAAATGCCAATATAATAATATCATTAAGGTAAAATACGTCAAAATCTGTTTATGGGTTTAGGTTACCCAAAGAAACCCAGGAAAGGTTATAAATTAAAGGTTATATGCAGAGTTCATCGTTTGTCATTGTTTCAGTCCGGTACTACTACTTAAAATAGGTTTATAACGTACAATAATTGCAAAATATCATCGCTCTGGTCTTTTTGGACAGAGCAATCACAGCCATAGCGATCAGAAAAAGTCACAAAATCATAAATATAGCCGAATTTAAAAGCAGCAGAAAGTTGTGATTACGTCTCATAAAAAACATCATAACGATCACTTAATTCACGTAACAAACACATTCACAAGCTTACTATTTAATTTAAATAACGTGCCATAGCAATCATAAAATTCGAGAACCAAATCCAGATCAATCATAAACTTACCTTAGTAATGTTGGAGCAGGGGAACGTGGCACACAGGTATCCTCCTCGGTGGTTAGACCACCCCTGCCGTTGCCCCGCGGGAGGGGAATAGAGTGTCTATAACGCGTAACTAGGGATGAGCGCGATGTTTTACCTCAGCGCAGAGCGATGAGATAAAATGCCCGGTCACAATTTTAAATTCAAATTGTGGCAAAAGTATTGTTAATACAACTAAAAATATTTTATTACCATGAAGATTCACTATTTGTTATGTAATCTAAATAAGTTGTTTCATATGAACCTTCTCATTAAAAAGTTAAAGAATATTTTTTTCATTCAATCGGGAGTTGGGTCAACCCAGAGCGATCAGGATTTTAGGGTTTAAGATTTTTTTTTCAATATTTAAAATAAACTTATTCATAATATTAGCCTTGTATCATGTAGATTAGACACCGAACTGTATATAAAAAAATATTTTGAAAACGCTTTTCGATTTTAACATGGGTTTATCCAGCCCGACACGAAAAAAAAGGCCTCTGGAGATCGACCCAAACCTTTAGCATTCGAGAAAATGACATGATTACTGCTACTAAAATTCTTTTTTTTTAAGTGAAAACTTCTTTAGCATCGTAGTGATTTGAAATTTTATGAAGCGAAAAAGCAACAGTAAAAAGAGACATATAAGATTTAACGTGGGAGAAAATGAGATAGGAAGCATTATACAGTGTTTTTGTTTTTTATTATTACAAATGACATCACATTTAATCCTATGCTACTAATTTGTGAGGATGATGATGATGATGATGATGATGGATGGATGGATGGATGACTCCAAAGAATGATGATTTCATGAAACATTTATTATTTGGACTTACGTGGTCTTAGTTAGAGAGTTGTGTTGATGACTTTAATGATTATAATTCTGTAAATACATATTTGTTACGGCCGCGAATCATATATTAATCAACGTACAACTTAATACTGACCAGCAAATTGCAAAAAACCTAAAAAAAATTGAATTTCGCGGGCTACCCTGGCGCTTTCGCCGTAACGTGGGAGAAAATGAGATAGGAAGCATTATACAGTGTTTTTGAAGGTTTCACTTCTACCACGTGTGAATTGCACACATGCTGTTTTTTTTTATAATATGTTAACGTTTAAGTTCCCATTCCTGGGACACAGGTCTCCTCTCTGTGAGAGGGAGTGGGCCGTAATCTACCATGCGGGCCCAATACGGGTTGGTGGATGTCACATGTCTTCGAATTTTTGGTTCTAGAATTTGTGGTTTCCTCACGACGTTTTCCTTTATCGTTTTGAGAGTAGTGGTGATGAAATAATTTACACAAAGTAAAGTGCCCACTTGGTTCGAACCTACGACCTACAACTCGTAATTCGCGGCCGTTATCACTTGGTCACCACTGAGGACATCACTGGCTTTTTTTTTAAATACTCACCCTCGAATCACTGTCAAATTCAAATCCATCAGCACACAACAGATGCAGCGGCGAGCTTCCAGAACAGTCATAGAACGCGTCACACCTGGCCGGGTCAGCGACGTTGCCGACCTGATCGTCAGGGCACTCGAATTGTGCTGTAGTGGTGTCGTCTTGTGGTTCGAAGGTTGTTGGGAGCTCTGTGGTCGGGCTACCACCTAATGTGCACCCTCCTTCTACTATTTGGACGCAATCCTGGGAAAATGAGAAAGGAAGTATAAAACTAATGTTGATTTTTTTTTCGAAGCCGAGAATCAGTTGTACTCCCGTCACTGTAATAATTTTTTTTTGTACTGGACCCTACCTGGGAACGTTCTGGTTACGGAGATATTGAAGGTCAAGATTCCATCTTACACCGACGTTTTCTTACGACAGCAAGAATTTAATGTTCTAACACAACTTTTAATACCCTCATGTCCCTTTACATGCACCTATAAACACAATGTTTTGCATGATGTGTTACATCGCGCACTACCGTTAACAGAAAATTTTCACACCATAATTAAAATTCGTTTCTCAGAAATTATTTTTATGGAATATTACTTATTTTTATGTACAGAATACATAGTTAACGGCTATGTGTCTTCTTACACCCAAAATTTTCAGAAAAAAACATTTTTTACTCACCCCAACAGCAGTACTAAACTCGAATCCCTCACTGCAGTGCAACAATATCGCAATTCCATTCGCACACATATAGAACGATTTACAATCCTCCGGGTGGGGTATATTTCCAAACTGTCCACCTGCACAAATCGGAGCTGCTGTAGTCACTTCACTTGCTATAGTCGTATCAACAGGTTCCGCAGTAGTTACTATATCAGAATCGTCTCCTGCGACTGTGGTTTCAGTTTCTAATCCTTCTGATGCTACTGTGGTAGGTATTTGTTCTTCTGATGAGGCGTTACCGTCCGAATCGTTGCCTGTGTTTGGTCCTAGGGTGCAACCACCTTCTGTTATTTCGATGCAACTCTGAAATGAGTAAAATCAAATATAATAAAGATAAATATAAAGTTATTTATTCAAATTAGGTTGAGAATCTGCACTTTTCGAACGTCAAAATTACATAAGACATTCCCCAAAAACGCCCGCCCTTCACCACTTCCTAGTGCTTTCGCTGGCAAGAAGAAATATGACATATACATATGCCGCATTTGTTACTTTAGCTTAACAAACCCGGAAAAATATTTGGTATTCAGTTCTCTTAGATGTTTTGGGCACTTTTTTATCAGGATTTTTTATGATAAAAAGTGACCATAACGTCTTTTAAATAATATTATATTGCTATTTTTATCCCGAAAAATTCATAGACAATTGCTAGATTTTTCCACAAAACCATAAGCGATACTACATCTATTATATACACTAACAATAAAACTGAAGGGTTTGTTTGTTTGAACGCGCTAATGTCTGAAGCTACCGTTGGATTTGCATTTGCTTTTCTTTTTACATTTGATAGCCCAATTCTTGAGGAAAGACTATAAGCTACTTAATATTACGCTAGGACCGTTAGGAGTTGAGCAAAACAAAAGAAAAGTCAAAAAAGAACGCTGAGCGAAAACGAAGTAATAGCGCGGGCAGGCGATGCGATGCGAAAGGGTAGGTCGGAGGCCAAAATTTTGCGCAGACGAAGTCACGGGCAGAAGCTTGTACGTAAGAAATAATACATCCACTACTAGTCAAGCAATGCCGAAACACGTTTTAAATAAGATTATCATTAGTCTTTTACAACTTTTGGGCTCATATGCGCCACAAACAACTAAATAAATTTATCGCCAAACGTTTTTAAAACATTTTTCTGTTTCAGTAGACTATGTATTTGAAAAAGGCAGAGATAGGTTAGGGTAGGGTCAAATACGTGTAAAGCTCCGTATTCATGGTAAACATTTGTTTAAAATATATATATATATATACAGCGTGGCGCTACAATGGTGACATTAATTTAACACACGTGTAGGTCTAGTGCCCTTTAATCATATTAATTTTAGTAGGTTAAAATAACTCGTAAATTGAAAAAAAAATTTTTTCAAACAAACTAAATGATAAAAATGTAACGAAAATTGGGATCACCCTTGCAAAAAATCATTCATGAAATTACTTACCTACGTTACGCTGGCTTACGTTAACTCGGAGCGGCTTACGCGTCGCTTCACGCGCTGCCACTTTTCGCGCTTTAATATCGTATGGACGGTACTGTGATGAACTTGAAAATGCCTAGCGCTCTGGCGGAGGCTAGTTTTGGGATGGTTTTGGAAATATTGTAGCACATTTTCAGTTAACTGGATTGGGTTTTGTCGTGTAGGTGGTCGATCAGGGCGTTGAGACCTAGGATCCACTGGCCGGTTTTCGCGGATGCGCTGAAGAGCTCCTATAATAGTGCGAGGATTAGTAGGGCATTGTCTTGAACCGCCATATCTCTCGCGATATGTCCTTATGGCAAGAGCGGCATTTTGACGACATTCTCCGTAAATTAGGATCATGTCCGCATATTCAGCTGCTGTGTAGTTCGGATGTGTATTTGCCATCACGATCACAAGTTTACACAAGCACTAATAACACAAATAAAAGCGCCCGTATCGCAAGAGATGTCAACGTACCTACTAAATTAGAAAACGAAAACAAAACATAGCGTCTTTATCGCAGTACCATAATCTAATTACTCATTAGTTCATTACACAAAAATAAATAAATAAAACAATAGGTAAGCGTCTTTTTCGCGGAAACATTCACAAAATTAGTCGACGTAATTATGTGCACTACTGTGAAGAAGTGTGTCAAGGGCACGAGTTAGGCTAGCACTAGATATGCAAAAAAAAGAATTAGATTTCGCTGCGACGCGACGGGGTGGGGGGAGGGCACGCGTCGCCTGCGCCGCCCGCTCGCCGACAAAGGGATATCATGTTACTTTAAAGTATTGTTTATTTATTTTAATTTCATTGATGCGATGTTATGATCCGTGACCTCGGCAAATGACCGCTGCGCGACAGTTCTTTAAGTACAGGTTGCTCCAAAATGCTATTTTAGAAAACTTTAAATAAATCCGCAAATAATAACGTTTAATGGAAACATAATTTCTTCATGAAATGAAAATGTGAAAACGTATATGTGTGTTAAATTAATGTCACTATTGTACCGCCACGCTGTATATGTATAAACATCCGAATTGAGAACCTCCTCCTTTTTTGAAGTCGATTAAAATCTAAGTTTAATCAATATGTTGCTGATTTGCTGTCAACATGTTGCTGGAAGCACTGCGTTTTGCAGAGTTGATCACGGCATGTTGACAAGTTCTCACTCGACGAGGGACAACAACTGTTGACGTGTGCAGACGTGTTTGCAACCAGTTTATAAACATGGTAGTAGTGTGAAATTTATTAGATACAGAAAACACAGCATCACTACTTCCTCGGGCAACATTTTAACGCAGACTGCCGTGTGGACAAGACATCCATAGTAATCCAGACTAATATTATAAATGCAAAAGTGTGTCTGTCTGTCTGTTACCTCTTCACGCTTAAACCGCTGAACCGATTTAGATGAAATTTGGTATAAAGGTAGTTTGAGTCCCAGGAAAGGACATAGGATAGTTTTTATTCCGATATTCCCACGGGATTGACACTTATGCGGGTGAACCCGCGGGACACTGCTAGTATTGTTATAAACTTGGTTTCCAGCAACTTTGTCGTCGCTCATCAACAATGTTGAACAACTGTTGCTCAACTAATGTTTACCATGGGTACGGGGCTTAACGCTAAAAGCACGACTTGTGTTGCAAGCGCGCCTGGTACAGAAAAAAACATAATCATCCAAAAAAAACGTAAATTAAGCTATTCAACTCACCCTCAATTCCGGATCAAATTCAAACCCTTCACTACAGAACAACTCCATCGCAAATCCGTTGGCGCACATATAGAAACCGTGACATATTTCCGGGTGTGGCACGTTACCAAAGACACCAGGTGGGCAAATCGGTGCTGGAGTAGTTACTTCGACTTTTTCCGTAGTCGGGTCACTTGCCAAAGTCGTTTCGGTAGGTTCCGAAGTCGTCTCAGAATCAGAAGTTGTTGATTCTGCCTCTGTGTTTTCTGAAGATTGATTAGTTGAGTCTTCAGGAATTGGTACAGTAGTAATTTTATCTACTGTGGTAGTTTCTTGTGGGGAGACTGTTGTTGTTGTTACAGCTTCAGTGTTAGCGGAAACTGTTGTTGTTGGCTCTGGAACTGGAGTGCTTGTTGGTTCCGTAGTAGTCTCTGTTACTTCTGCAGAGTCTGGTTCCTGTGGTGGAGGACTAGAAGTCGTTGGTTCGGAAATATCTGCAGGTGGAGTCACCTCTTCACTTTCAGAGGTCACCTGTTCACTTTCAGAAGTCGCTTCGGAAGTTTCCGAAGTCGTTTCGAAACTTTCTGAAGTCGTGGGGGTCGATTCCGAAGTATTGTCGGGTTGAGTATGTGGGTCTGATGCTTCGTCATCATCGGGTGTTGTTACAGAGTCCAATCCAAGGGTGCAACCACCTTCGGTAATGGGAACGCATTCCTAGAAGAAGAAGAAAATAGTAGTTTATCATTTCAACTCGAACTTGAAAATCTTACAAACTTGTGGATTACTCCAATCAGCCTGGGTGTGGCCTACCCTACATTTGCTGATTCGCGGTCTTCACCTAAGAACGCATTGGTTCTACAGCTTTTATAACTAACCATTTGCTCTTTAGCTTGCTTATTAGGTGGGCGTTTCTGACCACAGAATTTCTCTACACAAGATACTACACATGAAGTTCTCTACACAAGATTTGAATATTAAAAGATTTACAAAATATAAACAAAACTTACCTGGACCAAAGGTTCGAATTCATGTCCTTCATTGCAGGTGAATAAAGTAGCTTGTCCTGCTGCACACGTGTAAAAGGCATTACATTTGTTAGGGTGGGGTACGTTGCCATATACTCCAGGTGGGCAAACTGACTCTGGTGTGACCACTTCCTCACTTTCTGGTGTTAAAGTTGGATCCACTGGTACAGGAGTCGTTTCGACTGGTTTCGAAGTCGTTTCGGAACTTTCTGAACTCTCGGGAGTGGGCTCTGGTTGAGGATGTGGGACTGTTGACACGTCATCGGGAGTTGTTTCAGTGTTCGGTCCAAGGGTACAACCACCTTCAGTTATGGGAACGCAATCCTAAAAAAAGAATAATTACATTTTAGTATAATATTAGAAGTGGAGTGAAAGTTTTGACTCTGTAGCTAAGCTGAGCACCACCTTGAATATCTTCCCAATGAATTTGTTTACTTTAAATTAGACCGAAAAACACTGAAAATAAGTATCAAAATACTTAGAAACCACACCAACAAATTTTATTACATCTTTAAATTAGACTGAAAAACACTGATAATAAGTATCAAAATACTTAGAAACCACACCAACAGATTTTATTACATCTTTAAATTAGACTGAAAAACACTGATAATAAGTATCAAAATACTTAGAAACCACACCAACAGATTTTATTGCATCTTGTTTAAAGTTATAAAAGAGACACCACTTACCCTAACTTTAGCGTCGAATTCAAGTCCCTCACTACAGGTGAGTAAAATTGCTTGTCCTGCTGCACACATGTAGAAGGAACCACATTTTTCTGGGTGGGGTATATTGCCAAAGACTCCAGGTGGACAAATCGGCTCTGGTTTTGGGGTCGATACAACTGGTGCTGGAGTCGTGGTAAGGTGTCCTAGTGTGCAACCGCCTTCTGCTATTTCGACACAGGTCTGAAACAGAGATTTTGCTTTTAACTCAAAGCAGATAGCCCTTTCAAAAAAAAAAAAAAAAATTTGTAAAACTTAGCAAGTACATTTTGACTCTTTAACAGACAATTTTTTTCTGACAAACTCGTTCGGCTTTAGTATGAGGAGTTTGTTATAACAGTACCTTGCTACTGTTAGTGTGTTACGTAATAACCTCGCAATGTATGATAAAACAAAAAAAAAACATCTTAATTTTGTCCTAAAAGTCAGCCACGTGTTCGCAAACCCCTTTTGTTAACAAGGATCTGTAGGCGTCGCTAACCAATACCTATTAGAGCCATCAGCTACCTGGGCTAGGCTTTCAGTCTAACCTAACTAATAGCCCTCCTAGTTCTAACTTAGTAGCAAGGAAAATTAATAAAGCGCTCTTCCTCCCTCTACTTCCTTAAAAAAATTGCTGTGCCCGACAGGGTCCATATTTGTTTCTAGTATTTTTTTATTTACCACCTGTAATTAAATTATGGATTGCAATAAACGATTTGAGATTTGAGATATGAGCTGAATACCAGTATTTTATATGAGACGGCTGCCTATCTGACCTCAGCCTGCTAAGGTTCTGCAGACCGTATTTCCGCCATAGCAGCCAATCTCAACAGAGACTAGCCTTTGGCGCGGGAGATATTATAGTGCACATGTATGTGCGTAGACAAGGTACACTCTCTCTTCCCTCACTCCCATAGCCAGATGGGACGGAAATCCGATAAGACCGGAGGGACCAACGGCTAAACGTGCTTTCCGAGGCACGGGGGTAACACATCGCCTACTTCTCTGTTTATACTCGTAACGATTTATAACAAAAAAAAAATTTACTTACCAACAACTCAGGATCGAATTCAAATCCTTCACTACAGTTCAACGGTATGGGAGCACCACCAGTACATAGATAAAACGCATTACATTTATCTGGATGTGGCACGTTGCCAAACACTCCTACAGGACAAATGGGTGCTACTGTTGTCGCTTCTGAAGCTTCTGTAGTTGGTGTTTCACTTATTTCTGAGCTTTCGCTAGTTGTTTCTAGTGACGATTCTGTTACCTCTTCCGACGAATCTGTTGTTTCATACGTTGCATCTGTTGTACTTTCCCCAGGTTCTTCTGTTGTAGATGGTTGTTCAGTTTCCGTGTCTTCGTCTGTTGAATCGATTGTAGTTGAAGAAGAGTCTGTTGTTTCATCTGTATCTGGGTAGTCAGTTGTTACTGACGGGTCAGTTACTTCTCCTGAATTATCAATTTCTGTTGTTGATTCCGTTGTTTCCGCTGATGATCCTGTTGTAACATCGTAATCTAAAGTTGTTAGCGAAGGTTCTTCAGTTGTTTCATAAGAATCAGTTGTTTCTACTGATTCAGAAGTAATTGACTGTTCTGTAGTCGAATCTGTCTCAGTGGATAAATCATCACCAGTAGTAGACTCGTAGTCTGATCCATCTGGAGTATGTTCTTCAGAAGATTCTGTTGGTATAGATTCCGTTGTAGAAGATACTTCTTCTGATTCCTCATCAGAAGTCACTCCTTGTCCAGTAGTTGGTGTATTATCATCAGAAATTAAGTCATCTTCTGTAGTCGAGTACCAATCTTCTGTAATCAATTCTGAGCTTTCAACAGAAGCGCCTGTTGTTGTTTCTACTGCTGGAGTAGTTTGAGAGCCGAGCGTGCAACCTCCTTCTGATATAGCTACGCAAGTCTGAAAATATCCCCTAATTATAGTCACATTGGTAACAAAACATCATAACATAATATCATTAAATAATATCACGTTTTGTTAAGTCGGTAAAACCATGCGAAACGGCAAGTATCTAGTTTACAAATAAAAAGCAAATAAATAATTATAAAACTCACCCTCTCCTCTGGGTCAAACTCGAACCCTTCGCTACAGAACAATTGTATCGCATTCACTCCTGCACACATATAGAATGAGTTACACAAGTCCGGGTGGGCAACATTACCCCATTGCCCTGGAGGACAAATAGGTACCGGCGTGGTTGGCGGGGATGGTTCAGTGGTGGTGGTAGGTCCAAGTGTACAACCACCTTCGGCAATTGGGACGCAGGACTGGAAAAAAGATATGGATTGTAATGAATATAGTTTAAACTATATCGACCAAGTGCGGATGGTACTTAACGTCACTTAAAACTCACCCTAATCTCAGGATCAAACTCGAAGCCATCACTACAGAACAACTGTAGCGGTGTACCACCAACACACGTATAGAACGAATTGCACAATTCTGGATGAGCCACATTTTCATACTGGCCTGCAGGACAGACTGATACCGGTGCTTCCGTGGTTACTCCGGCGGTGGTCGATTCTCCGTTAATTGATTCAGTTGTCTCTTTGTCCGG
The DNA here is from genome assembly GCA_963855955.1 of Luperina nickerlii. Classification (NCBI taxonomy): domain Eukaryota; kingdom Metazoa; phylum Arthropoda; class Insecta; order Lepidoptera; family Noctuidae; genus Luperina; species Luperina nickerlii. The sequence goes on from OY979689.1 coordinate 1,979,672, forward strand.
ATTTTCTGATGTTTTGGTACCGATCGTGCAACCTCCTTCGGCTATTAGAACGCATTCCTGAAAGAAATTAAGTTTTTAGTTAGTGATTTGACTAGAAAACGTATGTCAGCAATTATCATCATCAGCATACTGCTGTAGACGTAGCCCTCTCCAATCGCTCGCCATTTAACTCAATCATCGGCTACTCTCATAAAGCAGCTACCAGCTAACCTGCCAAAATCCCCATTCCATCTAACCTGAGGGCATCCTACCATTAAAGATTCCAGGACTCTACTCAAGAACACGTCTACCCATCCTATCGATCCTACGTATAATATGGATGGCTTTGTGGCATCTACAGGCCAGGAGTGAACTTTCAACCCTGCTCCACATGCCACTTCAATTTGCATATTCTGGGGGTTGACATGCTTGTCAGCTCAGTATAGAATAATGAAATACAATTAAATGATTTTTACTTTCAACTAATTCAGTTCTCTGGCGGATCTCCGCCAGAGAACTGAATTAGTTAGTAGAGGGATCAAATCTGGGTTAAGGAGATCCTTAACCCAGATTTGTTCCCTCAGAGAGTGAACAAATACAATATATAGTTTTAAATTTTTCTTTTGCAGTGTAAGAGTAAAAGTTTTGTTTCACATTTTCATAATAATTATGTACTATAAAAGACTAATGAAGGACCACTTACTCTAGTTTCCCGATCAAACTCAAATCCATCTGGACAGGTCAGTTCCAGAGGTCTGCCGTTAAGACACAAGAAGTAAACGTTGCATAATTCCGGGTGTGGAACGTTACCAAACACCCCCAAAGGACAGGGGTCGAATGGCTCTTCTGTAGTAGTTTCTTCCGTGTCTTCTGCAGGTGTTGTAATAGCAGCTGTGGTGTCAGATTCTCCTGAAGCTGCATCTACTGTAGTTACGTCAACATCTCCTGGAATTGTTACTATTGTGGTTGGGTCTGATTCTCCAAGAGTCGTAGGAACTGTTGTTGTGTCAGATTCTTCTGGATTCGTAACTACTGTTGTTGGGTCTGACTCTTCAACAGTAGTAGGAACTGTTGTTGGGTCTGACTCTTCAACAGTAGTAGGAACTGTTGTTGTGTCAGATTCTTCTGGATTCGTAACTACTGTTGTTGGGTCTGACTCTTCAACAGTAGTAGGAACTGTTGTTGGGTCTGACTCTTCAACAGTAGTAGGAACTGTTGTTGTGTCTGATTCTCCAAGAGTCGTAAGAACTGTTGTTGTGTCTGATTCTTCTGGATTCGTAACTACTGTTGTTGGGTCTGACTCTTCAACAGTAGTAGGAACTGTTGTTGTGTCTGATTCTTCAAGAGTCGTAGGAACTGTTGTTGTGTCTGATTCTCCAAGAGTTGTAGGAACTGTTGGTGTGTCCGATTCTTCTGGATTCGTAACGACTGTGGTTGGGTCTGATTCTCCAAGAGTCGTAAGAACTGTTGTTGTGTCTGATTCTCCAAGAGTTGTAGGAACTATTGGTGTGTCAGATTCTTCTGGATTCGTAACGACAGTGGTTGGGTCTGATTCTCCAAGAGTCGTAGGAACTGTTGTTGTGTCTGATTCTCCAAGAGTTGTAGGAACTGTAGGTGTGTCAGATTCTTCTGGATTCGTAACGACTGTGGTTGGGTCTGATTCGTCAACAGTCGTAGGAACTGTTGTTGTGTCTGATTCTCCAAGAGTTGTAGGAACTGTTGGTGTGTCAGATTCTTCTGGATTCGTAACGACTGTGGTTGGGTCTGATTCGTCAACAGTAGTAGGAACTGTTGTTGTGTCTGATTCTCCAAGAGTTGTAGGAACTGTAGGTGTGTCAGATTCTTCTGGATTCGTAACGACTGTGGTTGGGTCTGATTCGTCAACAGTCGTAGGAACTGTTGTTGTGTCTGATTCTCCAAGAGTTGTAGGAACTGTTGGTGTGTCAGATTCTTCTGGATTCGTAACGACTGTGGTTGGGTCTGATTCGTCAACAGTAGTAGGAACTGTTGTTGTGTCTGATTCTCCAAGAGTCGTAGCAACAGTTGTTGGGTCTGACTCTCCAACAGTAGTAGTTTCGGGTTCGTTTGAAGTCGTGCCTTGATTGTACGTACAGCCGCCCTCAGTTATTCGGACGCATGTCTGAAAATTATTGAAATTGTTTTTAGATAAAATAAAGTCCCCCGGACCGAATTTCGGCCATGGCGACCAATGTAAGCAGAGTCCAACCTTCAGCGCAAGAGACACAACACCGCCGCAGACACACGTGCACTCTCTCTTCCCTCACTCTCACTGTCCGATGGGACGACAATCCAACATGAGTTCAGGCGCAGGACCAACGGCTTAACCTGCGCACCTTGGCACGGGGGTATCACACCGCCAACTTCCAAACTCCGGGGTGCTACTAGGACATTCCCAATGGAAAAACCAAATAACACTCCCCGATCCGGGAATCGAACCCAGTACCCCACGCTCAGCAGTCGTGCTTGCGACCACGAGACCAACAGGCACTGTTTTTAGATAAGCACATATTGATAAATTAATAAGTATAAAGATTAATTGAAAGAATAGTAGAAATAAAGGTACATAGTTGCCTATATATGGTTTAATACATTTATTTCTCAACTAGCTTCCACCCGCGGCTTCAACCACGTGGTATGTCGATAAAATTAATATGTGCTATTGATTCATATATTTCTTCTGCGTGTTATGCCTTACGCAGTCTTAGGGACGAAATAGGCATAAAACACCTTAAAATGGTATATTATGCTCTTATAGAATCAAGGTTGAGATATAGCGTTCAGTTTTGGGGTAATAGTTTTAAATATAACTGCCAGAGAGCCTTTGTGCTCCAGAAGAGAGCAATACGAACCATGGTACGGATACCGCAAGTAGAGAGCTGTCGGACCCACTTTATAAATTTAAAAATTCTTACTGTGCCCAGCCTCTATGTTTTAGTACTGTTGGTGAATTTTAAAAAATATCTTCACAATTACGAAACAGATGAGGAGAGACAGTTGAGGGAAAGTACGCGCAGGAAGGATTTTAAAAATAAAATAAAACCCCAACTTAATATTGTGCACCATAGTCCACAATATCAAGCGGTGGAGATTTTTAATAGGTTGCCATTGGACTTAAAAAGTGAAATTTACAAAAGCTCATTTAAGTCAAGACTCAGAGCATTCCTATTGGACAAATGTTTGTATTCGGTAGGTGACAACATATTCAAATTTTGACTGTTTTTTTTACATTTTGACTTTTTTTAATTGTTTTGATTTTTTTTTTAATTGGACATATTGTCATTTTAACTTTTTACTTTTTGACTTTTTTATTATTTTATTTCTGTCGTAGTAGAAGATGACATATTCATATTTTGGTTTTTATTTTTAATTTTATGATTTTTGTTATAGAATTTTCGTTTCATTTTTAATTATTTTTTTATTGTTCATAATTAATTAATTGTAATATTTTTAATGTGCATGTTTTTTATGTTTTTATTTATAGATGTATGATTTCAAACACAATGTAAATTGTTACCGGAATAAATTGAATTGAATTGAATTGAATTGAAAAATTAACCTTTCTCCTTCCCCAGCGTTCAAAGTATCCCCGTGCGAAATTTCATAAAAATTGGTACAGCCGTTTCGGATATTAAGAAAGAAAGAAAATACATTTATTTAGCACAGTCTAAGAGAGACACAATACACCAGATAGTTAGATATTAGTCGTACATCAGATAAAAAATAAGATAAAAAAAAATTAGAGACTGAAAGTAAAAAAATATAAAATAGTTTTTATTATAGGTACCGTATATATGTATCTACTTTTATATGCATTTAGTAAAGAGCTGTTATTTTGAAATTACAAACGGATACTAATTTATTTAGATTTTTAATAATGTCTGCTGGAACATAGGCCTCCGCTCTGTGGCTTTTTAAGCCTTAATCCACCACGCAGGCTCACGGTTGGTAGATGCCACTGGAATTTTTGTTTCTAGGACATGCCGGTTTCCTCACAATATTTTCCTTCACCGTTTTGAGAGCAGTGGTGATGAAATTAAATACACAAAGTGTCTGTCTGGTTCGAACTCATGACCTTCAAAATCAGCCTTTATTGTTCTCACTGCTGTGACACAGACCTCCTTTCCGTGGGAGGAAGTGGGACATGATCCACCACGCGAGCCCAGTGCGGATTGGTTGATACTCACGACCTACTAACTCCGTAAGTCGAGGCAGAAACCAGTAGGCCTCCACTGCTTTCCATTAAAAAAACTGTAGTTCAAAAATTAAGGGTTAATAATCTTTTAGTAACTCACCTTCAACTCAGGGTCAAACTCAAACCCTTCACTGCAGAACAGTTTTATCGGCTGCTCACCGGCACACATGTAGAATGCACTGCAGATCTCCGGGTGGGGAACGTTACCCCAAGTGCCAGGGGGACATATTGGGTTAATGGGAGATGGCGTGGTGGTGGAACTGTAGGTGCAACCGCCTTCAGCAATGAGGACGCATGTCTGGAAATAACTGGTAGTTAGTTTTTGTGTTTTACCCGCGTGAAATTTCTTGATCAACCGTACCAACCCCATCGCATCGCATCGACTACCCGTTCTTTTTGCTTGTCTCCATTTTTAGCGTGATGTTAAATAGTCTTCCTCGAGAATTGGCTATCAAATGTTTACCTTTAAGTAATTGTTACACTGTTCAAAGTTTTTAAAGACGTTATTTGTACCAAGATGTTAGTGTAAACAATTGTTGGTGAACCAAATAAATAAATAAAAGAATTTTACCGGTCGTCAGCGATGCGGAGGAATTTTTTGACGCCATATTTTAGGTTGTTAATACAAAAATCAGCCAATAATGTTCCCACTGCTGGGACACAAGCCTCCTCTCAGTGAGAGGGAGTGGGCCGTAATCCACCACGCGGGCCCAGTGCGGGTTGGTAGATGTCTTAAGTCTTCGAATTTTTGGTTCTAGGACATGCCGGTTTCCTCACGATGTTTTCCTTCACCGTTCTGAGAGCAGTGGTGATGGAATAATTTACACAAAGTGAAGCGTCTGTCTGGATTCGAACCTACGACCTCCAACCCGTAAGTCGCAGCCGTTATCACTGGGCCACCAGTGCTCTCTCTAATAGGCTAATAAAAATGAATTTAAAACTCACTTCCAGTGTTGGATCGAACTCAAATCCTTCGCTGCAATACAGTTGAATGGCGATTCCTGCCGCACACATATAGAAGGAATCACATCTGTATTCATGGGGAATGTTACCCCATACTCCAACTGGGCACAGTTCTGGGGGAGTCACAGCCTCAGTGGTAGTCAGGGATGGGTCTGGAGTCGTGTTGGATAAGTCTGTCGTTGGGGAAGAGTCTGTTGTTGGTTCTGTCGAGTCGCCCAAAGTACAGCCGCCTGGAGCGATTTCAACGCAGGTCTGTAAGAAAAAATTTATTAAGTTAAAATGTTATGTCTGAGTTTATTTATATAAAGCTGATAGGGACAGGCAGTATCCCTAGTCGACTTTAAAGTTTCTACAAAACTGTTGGTGTCAAAATATACAAGCTTGTCACTGTAATGACTAACTAAAAAGTGCCTATGCTTAATAAGCATATGAATACAATTATTTTGTCTGTTATGTTTTTTGACGTGACAACGTCTAATAAATCGATGAAGCTGGCTGCACATAAGAAAAAACGAAAAAACATGACTCATGTAGCGTTACCTCGCGGCCTTGCTCTGTAGCGTTGTAGCGTTCCATGGCGGCTTGAAGTGCAAGCTAGAGCGCGGAACGAGCGATGAGAGACAGATGATGTGGAAGGCTGCCGAATCGGCCTCCGCGTTCGGCAATTTCATTAATGTTTTGTTATGACGTTGTCACGTTAAACTATCGTCCGTAAACCGACTTTACAGACAACCGATATTTTAAATATTGGAAAGCACACAATATTATTTTATTACAATTTAACTTTAACAACTCAGTTACACAGTCAGTTATTTCATATTTTTTGACCTTAGAACTGTTACCAACAAATACAGTAATGTTAAGTTTTCATTAAATTAAAAATTGGCTCAGTAGAATATTTTTAAGGTATTTCTTTAGTTGCTTGAATTTTATTTGTTATCATAAACATGAAATATGCTTAAAATTTTTAAGATTATGCGACTAAAAAAATTTTTTGAGCTCTGTTTTACGATTTTTTTATCATGATACTATTTTATTTTTATGAAAATAATTAAGTGTAAGTGTAAATTTATATAAGTGTGTTTTTTTTTAATTTGTTAATACACATTTTTTTTCTGGCTTGTAATATGAACTAGTACGTCTAACTGTGCGACAAAAAACTCAGCTTTTTACTGTTGTATTGTACTTTTATTGTTTATTGCGATTTTTTATTGCAATAAACAATATTGTAACATTGGATATTTAGTTTTAAAAAGTTGAGACGACGCGACGGTCGATAGAGACACGTAAAACAAAATAAATAAAATAGTCAGGTAGGACAGTGATAATGACAATACTAATCACAATTAAAAACTCACCCTAAGTTCAGGATCAAACTCGAATCCACCAGGACATTGCAACTCCACGGCTATTCCACTCACACACAGGTAGAAGGAATTGCACAATTCTGGATGCGCAACATTTCCGTAAATGTCAGGAGGACATGGATTATCATCTTCCGTTGTAGGCTCTTCTGTCGTCACCGTCGTGTCAACTTCCGTCGTAGAAGAATCTGTCGTATCGGGATACTCTGTCGGATCTGTTGAATAGCCATCATCAGTTGTGGAAGCATCTGTAGTTGGATAATCTGTGGTTGCTGTGGGATCTGTTTCCGAATCTCCCTCGGACGTATCTCCTGTGGTAGGGTAATCCAATGTTGTCGAATCATAATCTGATGTTGTTGATTCGTAATCTGAAGTTGATTCCGTAGTAATGACGGTTGTAGTATCATAATCTGGCGTTGTCGTATCATCATTATCGTCCGTCGTAGGATAATCCGTTGTCTCTTCTGTTGCTGTAGTTGGCTCCTGTGTGGTAGGATCTGTTGATTCCTCAGAAGAAGGTTCCTGTAAGTTAAAAATATTGTTTATTGATTATTTATTTAATTCTGTATCTGCTCGTCTGTTGTAATCAGAATTCGTTAAAATCAAATATAAAAATACTCGATATTTCATATGTATTATGTCGCAGCCAACTTGTTAAATTAGCTGTTTAGTTAACCACCTGGCCTTTGGAAGTAGTGCTCGCCTCGTTTTGCTCTCTCGGCTCGCACGCGGTTGGTTACTGCGACAAAGTTTGACTCGCGCGTGGTTGGTTACAGTTCCAACCTAAACTATTATTGAATATCATTCAAGCCGTTAGTTTAACGGCCGCCGTTTAGTTAAAAGGCTAGGCGCTTAACCAAACGGCTAATTAAACCAGTTGGCTGCGACATATATGTATTATATCGTGTACGTATAAAAAAGACGCGATTTTCATAACCGTGTTGTCTTTCATCATGATAATGCCAGACCACACACAACTTTAGCCACTCAACAAAAATTGAGAGAGCTTGGTTGGGAAGTGTTATGCATCCACCATATAGTCCTGGCGTTGCACCCTATGATTTCCACCTGCTCCGAAGCAGGTCCTCTCTTTATGTTAACCTGACACTACTTAAGAATTCTGAAGATACCGATCTCTTCAGAATTCTTTAGGCAGTGTTAGGTTAACATAAAGAGAAGACCGTCAAAACCACTTGTCGCAGATTTTTGATCAGAAGACCCAAAATTTCTACAGCAATGGGATTATGTCATTACCTACAGAATGGCAACAATTATCGAACAAAATGGCACATATCTAAAAAAGTCTTGAATATGTATGCAAAATAGAAAAAAAAAATCCCCAGCCTAATAAATCACGTTATAAATATTAGCGAACCCTTGGTTATAATAATTGTTGTTGATAACTCGACTCTCGTTGTAAAACCCTCTGTTGTAGCTGGTAATCAGTTGTTGGTTCTAGTGGTGATCAAGTGAACCAACGTCCATAAGGGTAGTTGGCTCTAGTGTGGTGTGGTAGGACCTTGTGTTGTGGTATGCTCATAAGTTGTCAACGGTACCTGAGTTGTTGGCTCCAATGTAATCGGGTCCAGTATTGTCGTCCTAGTGTAATCTAAGTCTGTTGTTGGCTCTTGAGTTGTTGTTGGCTCTTCCATTGTTGTTGGCACTTCTGTTGTTGTTGGAACCTGTATTGTAAAAGAAACATCAGTTGTGGGTTCAGTAGGCGTTGGTCCTTCTGTAGTTGACCCATATTGTGTGGAAATGAGTACCTCAGTGGTTGTGGTAGAGGGTTCTTCTGTCGTTGTGGTAGTGGGTTCCTCCGTAGTGGTGGTGGTGGAGGGTTCTACAGTAGTTGTGGTAGTAGGTTCCTCAGTAGTTGTTGTGGTGGTAGAGGGTTCCTCTGTTGTTGTGGTAGTGGGTTCCTCTGTAGTGATGGTAGTGGGTTCCTCTGTAGTAGTGGTGGTAGAGGGTTCAACAGTAGTTGTGGTAGTGGGTTCTTCTGTTGTTATGGTAGTGGGTTCCTCTGTAGTGGTGGTAGAGGGTTCAACAGTAGTTGTGGTAGTGGGTTCTTCTGTTGTTGTGGTAGTGGGTTCCTCTGTAGTAGTGGTGGTAGAGGGTTCAACAGTAGTTGTGGTAGTGGGTTCCTCTGTAGTGGTGGTAGTGGGTTCCTCTGTAGTGGTGGTAGAGGGTTCAACAGTAGTTGTGGTAGTAGGTTCTTCTGTTGTTGTGGTAGAGGGTTCTTCTGTTGTTGTAGTAGTGGGTTCCTCTGTTGTTGTGGTAGTGGGTTCTTCTGTTGTTGTAGTAGTGGGTTCCTCTGTTGTTGTGGTAGTGGGTTCTTCTGTTGTTGTGGTAGTAGGTTCCTCTGTAGTGGTGGTAGAGGGTTCAACAGTAGTTGTGGTAGTGGGTTCTTCTGTTGTTGTGGTAGTGGGTTCCTCTGTAGTAGTGGTGGTAGAGGGTTCAACAGTAGTTGTGGTAGTGGGTTCTTCTGTTGTTGTGGTAGTGGGTTCCTCTGTAGTGGTGGTGGTAGAGGGTTCAACAGTAGTTGTGGTAGTGGGTTCTTCGGTTGTTGTGGTAGTAGGTTCCTCTATAGTCGTGGTAGTGGGTTCCTCAGTAGGTGTTGTGGTGGTAGTAGGTTCCTCTGTAGTGGTGGTAGTGGGTACCTCTGTAGTGGTGGTAGTGGGTTCCTCTGTAGTGGTGGTAGAGGGTTCAACAGCAGTTGTGGTAGTGGGTTCTTCTGTTGTTGTGGTAGTGGGTTCCTCTGTAGTGGTGGTAGAGGGTTCAACAGTAGTTGTGGTAGTGGGTTCTTCTGTTGTTGTGGTAGTGGGTTCTTCTGTTGTTGTGGTAGTAGGTTCCTCTGTAGTGGTGATAGAGGGTTCAACAGTAGTTGTGGTAGTAGGTTCCTCTGTAGTGGTGGTAGTGGTTTCCTCTGTAGTGGGTTCCTCTGTAGTGGTGGTAGAGGGTTCAACAGTAGTTGTGGTAGTGGGTTCTTCTGTTGTTGTGGTAGTGGGTTCCTCTGTAGTAGTGGTGGTAGAGGGTTCAACAGTAGTTGTGGTAGTGGGTTCTTCTGTTGTTGTGGTAGTAGGTTCCTCAGTAGTGGTGGTAGTGGGTGCCTCTGTAGTGGTGGTAGTGGGTTCCTCTGTAGTGGTGGTAGAGGGTTCAACAGTAGTTGTGGTAGTGGGTTCTTCTGTTGTTGTGGTAGTGGGTTCTTCTGTTGTTGTGGTAGTGGGTTCCTCTGTAGTAGTGGTGGTAGAGGGTTCAACAGTAGTTGTGGTAGTGGGTTCTTCTGTTGTTGTGGTAGTGGGTTCTTCTGTTGTTGTGGTAGTAGGTTCCTCTGTAGTGGTAGTAGTGGGTTCCTCAGTAGTGGTGGTAGTGGGTTCCTCAGTAGTGGTGGTAGTGGGTTCCTCTGTAGTGGTGGTAGAGGGTTCAACAGTAGTTGTGGTAGTGGGTTCTTCTGTTGTTGTGGTAGTGGGTTCCTCTGTAGTGGTGGTAGAGGGTTCAACAGTAGTTGTGGTAGTGGGTTCTTCTGTTGTTGTGGTAGTGGGTTCCTCTGTAGTGGTGGTAGTGGGTTCCTCAGTAGTTGTTGTGGTAGTGGGTTCTTCTGTTGTTGTGGTAGTAGGTTCCTCTGTAGTGGTGGTAGAGTGTTCAACAGTAGTTGTGGTAGTGGGTTCTTCTGTTGTTGTGGTAGTGGGTTCCTCTGTAGTGGTGGTAGTGGGTTCCTCTGTAGTAGTGGGGGTAGAGGGTTCAACAGTAGTTGTGGTAGTGGGTTCTTCTGTTGTTATGGTAGTGGGTTCCTCTGTAGTGGTGGTAGAGGGTTCAACAGTAGTTGTGGTAGTGGGTTCTTCTGTTGTTGTGGTAGTAGGTTCTTCTGTACTGGTGGTAGTGGGTTCCTCAGTAGTTGTTGTGGTGGTAGTAGGTTCCTCTGTAGTGGTAGTAGTGGGTTCCTCCGTAGTGGTGGTAGTGGGTTCCTCTGTAGTGGTGGTTGAGGGTTCAACAGTAGTTGTGGTAGTGGGTTCCTCAGTAGTTGTTGTGGTAGTGGGTTCTTCTGTTGTTGTGGTAGAAGGTTCCTCTGTAGTAGTGGTAGTGGGTTCCTCAGTAGTTGTTGTGGTAGTGGGTTCTTCTGTTGTTGTGGTAGTGGGTTCCTCTGTAGTGGTGGTAGTGGGTTCTTCTGTTGTTGTGGTACTGGGTTCCTCTGTTGTTGTGGTAGTGGGTTCTTCTGTTGTTGTGGTAGTAGGTTCCTCTGTAGTGGTGGTAGAGGGTTCAACAGTAGTTGTGGTAGTGGGTTCTTCTGTAATGGTGGTAGTGGGTTCCTCTGTAGTGGTGGTAGAGGGTTCAACAGTAGTTGTGGTAGTGGGTTCTTCTGTTGTTGTGGTAGTAGGTTCCTCTGTAGTGGTGGTAGTGGGTTCCTCAGTAGTGGTGGTAGTGGGTTCCTCAGTAGTTGTTGTGGTAGTGGGTTCTTCTGTTGTTGTGGTAGTGGGTTCCTCTGTAGTGGTGGTAGTGGGTTCTTCTGTTGTTGTGGTAGTGGGTTCCTCTGTTGTTGTGGTAGTGGGTTCTTCTGTTGTTGTGGTAGTAGGTTCCTCTGTAGTGGTGGTAGAGGGTTCAAAAGTAGTTGTGGTAGTGGGTTCTTCTGTAATGGTGGTAGTGGGTTCCTCTGTAGTGGTGGTAGAGGGTTCAACAGTAGTTGTGGTAGTGGGTTCTTCTGTTGTTGTGGTAGTAGGTTCCTCTGTAGTGGTGGTAGTGGGTTCCTCAGTAGTGGTGGTACTGGGTTCCTCAGTAGTGGTGGTAGTGGGTTCCTCTGTAGTGGTGGTAGAGGGTTCAACAGTAGTTGTGGTAGTGGGTTCTTCTGTTGTTGTGGTAGTGGGTTCCTCTGTAGTGGTGGTAGTGAGTTCCTCAGTAGTTGTTGTGGTAGTGGGTTCTTCTGTTGTTGTGGTAGTAGGTTCCTCAGTAGTGGTGGTAGAGGGTTCAACAGTAGTTGTGGTAGTGGGTTCTTCTGTTGTTGTGGTAGTGGGTTCCTCTGTAGTGGTGGTAGTGGGTTCCTCTGTAGTAGTGGTGGTAGAGGGTTCAACAGTAGTTGTGGTAGTGGGTTCTTCTGTTGTTATGGTAGTGGGTTCCTCTGTAGTGGTGGTAGAGGGTTCATCAGTAGTTGTGGTAGTGGGTTCTTCTGTTGTTGTGGTAGTAGGTTCCTCTGTAGTGGTGGTAGTGGGTTCCTCAGTAGTTGTTGTGGTGGTAGTAGGTTCCTCTGTAGTGGTAGTAGTGGGTTCCTCTGTAGTGGTGGTAGTGGGTTCCTCTGTAGTGGTGGTGGTGGGTTCCTCTGTAGTGGTGGTAGTGGGTTCCTCAGTAGTTGTTGTGGTAGTGGGTTCTTCTGTTGTTGTGGTAGTAGGTTCCTCTGTAGTGGTGGTAGAGGGTTCAACAGTAGTTGTAGTAGTGGGTTCTTCTGTTGTTGTGGTAGTGGGTTCCTCTGTAGTAGTGGTGGTAGAGGGTTCAACAGTAGTTGTGGTAGTGGGTTCTTCTGTTGTTGTGGTAGTGGGTTCCTCTGTAGTGGTGGTAGTGGGTTCCTCAGTAGTTGTTGTGGTAGTGGGTTCTTCTGTTGTTGTGGTAGTAGGTTCCTCTGTAGTGGTGGTAGAGGGTT
>OY979689.1:1992013-2142013 GCA_963855955.1 Luperina nickerlii
AATGGATTTGGCAGAGAGATAGATTGCATCCCGGGGAAGGACATAGGACAGTTTTTATCCCGATATTGCCACGGGATCAACACTTATGCGGGTAAAACCGCGCGGCGCTGCTAGTGTAGAAATAATTAATCTTTCATCGCCACTTTTCAGTTAGTTCACTACCTACTTTAGAGTTATGCATTCTATGTTGAATTTTAAGTGACCATTTTGTAATGAAAATAGGTCAAAAATAGTTTGGCTGCAATCGAATTTATGTTAATTGGTGTTATTAGTAAAACAGAGATTGTTTTCCAAAACTTGATAATGATGTATCTCAGATTTTGAAATCAAAAATAGCATACTATTAGAGGACGACGACGATGACGAGTGGTTTAAGAAGACGTGATGGTTATCGACACCAGTAAAATTAAAATAAAAAAGATTCTATGTAATTTTTTTTTTTATTAACGACCGCTGGTAGTGTACATTAAGTATCGAGTTGAGAAAATGTGTTTTATCATTTAATATATCGATAGCAATCTCGTTTGTGAAGTTTACACAAAAAAAATGGTATTCAAACTGATATTTCAAGTAAATATGTACACAAAAAGCGGTCAATGACCCCACAAAAAAAAATCATCGAATGAATTTCTTTTTTATTTTAACATGTTTAGATATCGATAGCCATCACGAATGCGAAGTTTGGCTAGCTAATTTAATTTGACCCAGTATATCTCATCACTTTTGTCACTTTTGTAAGACGATTTACCAGGCCACTCAGAAAGTATTGCGTAATAGTAGATTATACAAGTGAATAAAAAGGGAATTTAGTTCGAGGTACGAAGTTGGATCCCGAGAGCAGCGAAGGATTCTAGAGTAGAATCACGAGCGTAGCGAGGGATTCTAGATTAGAATCCTGAGCGGAACGAGGGATTCAAGTACCGAGATAAATTTTTTATTCACGTGTTGTGTACTCTACTTTTTACCATTGACTGTGAGAAAATAAAAAGGAGCATGGTGGTCTTTTAGCATAAAACATATGCTCCAAAGTGTCGATGGCTTCTTAGTGTTGGTTAATTCATTGAAATAGTTAAGAAATATGCACTCAGAGAAGGAATTGGCGCCATTCGTGGTTTTCCAGTCGCAGAACAAATTGTATGTTTCCAGGTACAACTCCCGAGATTTTGGCGGCAACAAATCATCTACTATAACTGCTGCTTTAGAACGAAATGATTCCGGAGTCAGTCTCTCATTTTCAATATCGGAAGAACTAATTTTATTATAATTACTTAAGTTAATAGATTTTCCAATAACACAAAACAACCACAATAACAGATAAAAAAGAATGTAACTAAATTGCCGGGGTTTTTTTTTAATTTGGAATAGAATAGCTCCATTCAGCCTCCCAGTACGTACTTTCAGCAGCAGCATTTTTTTTTTTTGTACGTAATTCGTGTTTGTTCCAAATTCAAAATGTCTTTATTCACTCAGTGAGTAAAAGAGAGTTTTATTCACTGTTATCGATGAATAAAATGCCCTTTTTCGAGTGGCAATGGTAAAAAAAGTTTTTATGTATGAGAGACTTGCCAGAAATAATCTATTTTGAAAATATGATTAGATTTATAAGTAAAAAAAAAAAAATAGGTACGTTCCAATTTCAAAATTTCCTTCCACATTTTTTGCGAGCTAATTTAAATTCTCGTGTATCATTAAAATATTGAATCTGCGCCAGGAACATTTTCGCATTATGATTTTTACATTTTCAAGTGTCGCCTGAAACCCGAGGAATCGTACGATAGACTTCAAATGGCATTCATGGATGAAGGCTATTCTAAGGCAAGCGTGTATCGTTGGTATAACGAATTCAAGCGCGGTCGACTAACTTTGGGGGATAAAGAAAAAAGAGGTCGCCCTTTGACGGCTGTTACGGAAGAAAACGTGCTCGCAGTGAAAAATTTAATCCAAACTAATAGGTGAGTTACGTATCAAGAGATTTAGCACATACTGCAGATTGGATCGGGAAGCCTTCACGAAATTCTACACGTGCATCTTCGCGTGAGGAGGATATTTTCACACTGGGTGCCGCACAACCTCACCGATGCTCAGAAGCAGGCCCGGGTGGAATGGGGCCGTGCTATGATAAATAAATTTGAAGCAGGCTCGTCTCCGGCGTGTTTACGACAGGTGATGAGTTTTGGATTTATCAATACGATCCAGAAACAAAGCGCCAGTCGACGGTTTGGATGTTTCAAAACGAATCAACGCCTACCAAAGTGAAGCGATCTAGAAGCGGGGGGAAGATTTTGATCGCGAGCTTTTTCTATTTGACTGGCTACTTGGTGTCAATTCCTTTACGGAACCAAAGAAGCATCAACGCTGAATGGTATAACTACCAAATGCTTGGCAGAAGTTTTCTCTGTTGTGAGCAACAACCGATCAAACACATGGTTCCGCGGGCTACTATTCCACCACGACATACTCTTCAAAAAGAACACACCCTCCAAATTTTATGTCCCTAGAACCAGTGGTTTAGGCTGTGCGTCGATATATCAGTCAATCAGGACTTTGGATTTTATGTATATAGATAATTATATATATTTATAATATGCTCTATATATGTATAATTATATTTTTATTGTATTATATGAATGGTACACCACAGACTACATACAGTATTGTCTCTTCTTCCCCTTTTTAATGCATCCAAAGGTTGTCTTTAAAAGATCGCTCGTTGCGATAAGACCGCCCATTGTGTCACCCTTTGTAAAATTTATACAATTATGTGTGTAATTTATATGGTGTACATAATATGTGTCTTTTGTGGTGTATTAGTTTGTAAAAGCTTAGTAACATAATTTCTAAGTCATTGTTACTAACATTTTTTTTTACATTTGTAGTCTGAAATAAAGAATATATGTATGATAAAGAGTATTCTATCTTTTTCTGACCTATTTATTTGCATAAAAGTACATACCTGTCCCTCAAAAGAAAACAGAGTCCCCGGTGCACAAGACATCAAAACTTTCTTTCCATTGCTGCAACTGTAAAACTTAGCGCAATTCGTCTCATGAGGTAACAAGAAATGTACACTAAAATCTGCTGGACAACCGTTAGGCAAGAAATCTATTGATGACTCTGTTGTTGTTGTTGGATCAACTGTTGTTGGTGGTGGAACTTCAGTTGTTGTTGATGACGATGTTGTTGGTTGAGATGTTGTGGCTCCAGGGTAGCAGGTTACCATGAAAGGCCAGTTGCAGATCTAGAAAGAAGAGATTTGATTAACTTATTATTGGATTAAAAACTGGAAAAAGCTGGGATGGAACACACGGGGATAGAACACAGTCTTAACTTTTCAAAAATCAAATTCTAACAAGTTCTTTTTACTATTAAAGCGGAAATGATAATGCTACAGTCAACTGTAACACTTGAACTACGAAAGTAAGCCCTTTAAAGTAAGCCCGTAAGATACGGCCCTTATTGCTTTGAAATAAGGTCTCTGGCAATTTCAAATTGTTATCAAGGACGTGCACTTAATTTATTGTTGTACTTGCCACCCTGTATCGTTTTTTTTTATTTTATGATTTCTTACAATACTAATTAATACACTAATATATGAGAAAATTCTTTGAAGTAACTGACCTCTATGTAGATTTTTTCAGTGTATTAAAATTAAGTATATCTAACTGACTATACAAGTACATACAAAAATAAAAGGACACATAGGCATCGAAGTGCTCGTCCGTATCGTTGTCATCCGAAAACGTGCCCAGAAGACTGGCAGCATTGCCACGTTGAACGGCAATGCTAAGGGTAGGTTCAGATGACAAGCGCTCAACGCGCGTTTTGATAACGCGCGTTTACAACTACATACATTTTATTCAGGCCGTACACATGCTAACGCGCGTTTTAGTAACGCGCGCGTTCAACGCTGCGCTAGCGCTCGACTGTTGTCAGCGCGCGTCAACGCCGCTTTGAGATCATTGGTTTTCTATGTTTCCGTTCAGTTGAGCGCGCGCTTTCGACGCGGATAGACGTATTTTGGTTCGTCAAGTTTGTCCGAAAATCGTCCGAAATGGAAACCGAAGCTTTTAATACGGAATTATTAATTGATGAAATAGAGAAACGTCCTGCGATATGGGACATGACAAGTAGCGATTATTCAGATAAGAATTTGAGAAGACGGGCTTGGGAAGAAAAAAAAAAAAAATTTTTTTTTTCCTTTTCATCTCATTTCTGCCGTCTGTATAAAATCACCGATAAAACTGTTTCTACGTCCATCTTCGACAAATGTAGAACTCAAACTGGCCGCAACAACGCGCGTTTAACGCCTGACAAGCGCGCACCATGTGAACACTATACAAAAATTCAACGCGCGTTCAACGCGCGCTGAGCGCTTGTCATCTGAACCTACCCTAATTCTTTGGCCAAAGAATGCGCCAGCCGGTCAAAGTGTCGACTAGTCGGCGAGAAATTTCCTTAAAAAGGAGACGCACACTCGGGCCCCATGACCCGATCGTTTCGTACCCAAACGGCTCAAAACCGTAGTTACCCATTAGGTTATAAAACAGACTATGAGTGTATTTAAACAAGGGTAATTATTTTTTTTAATAGTTACCTGTTTCTCAAAGTCAAATAACGTCCCAGCTGCACAAGGCATTTCAACTTGGTTTCCATTGGTGCATTGGTAGAACTTAGAACAATCTGTTGGATGGGGCAGCAGGTAATGTACGCTGAAGTCTGCTGGACAACCATTTGGCAGGAATTCTGTTGGTGTAGTTGTTGTTGGTGCCGTTACTGTTGTTGTCGGTGGTGATGGTGTTGTGGTTGTAGTTTCTTGCGGTAATGGTGTTGTACATTGTACTGCGAACGGCCAGTTGCATACCTGTGGAATAAATTGTTTTATAATACTTAATGATGAATATAAATGTCCTAAGGGGGCTCGTGGCTAAGTAATAATATCGCACGAGAGAGTTAAGCTACGCTTGTCACGGTTGGTCCGTGGTTTGATGACCATCTGTAGATAATAAGACCCCTCCGAGCCTCAGAAAGCACGTTAAGCCGTTGGTCCCGGCTGTCATTCGTGGACCTTTGACAGTCGTTACTGGTCGACAGAATCCCGAAAATCTGACAACCAGTCTTACCAAGGGGTATCGTATGGTAATAAAAGTAGCTACAAAATGTTAACATAATCAGCTTTAAATAATGTTTGATTGTATCTGCGAAATTATTTAAGTACAGTTACAACGGATTATGTATGTATTCCTAATAGGGATGTTGCCTGGGTAAAAATAAATCGATTCGATTTAGTCCCTCAGTAAGATTATTAAAAAATATTGAACACGTATTTTTTGTTTTATCAATTAGATAAAAAATTACAAAGATATATCACATCAAAGTTCAGGAGTGGGGGGCTTTGACGTAATAACGTGCTAAAATTTGTAGCACGGCGTGACGTCATACGAAATTTCCAAGCGCTGTATCTTCGTAATTTTTTGTTTGCCAGACAAAAGAAAAAATACGTATACAATATTTTTTAGTAATCTAACTGATGGACTAAATATATTTTCTTAGTCAACTACCCTATTTTATAGTACTTATCATCACTATCATCAGCCTGTGTTCCCATTGCCAGGACACAAGCCTCCTCTCAGGGAGCGTGGGCCGTAATCCACCACTAGAGCCCAGTGCGTGTTGGTAGATGTCACATGTCTTCGAATTTTCGGTTCTAGGACATGCCGGTTTCCTCACGATGTTTTCCTTCACCGTTTTGAGAGTAGTGGTGATGAAATAAATTATGGAAAGTAAGACGCCCGTCTGACCTACAACTTGGAAGTGGGGGCCGCTAAAGCTGGGGTACCGCTTTCTAAGAGCGGAGATGGCCCAAAAAATATTCACATACCTGTAAATTAGCATCGAATAGCGTTCCAGGAGCACAGCTCATCTCTATCTTGTTGCCATTGCTGCAGCTGTAGTACTTCGAGCAGTAACTCTCGTGCGGCAGCAGGAGATGCACGTTCCAGCTGGAGGGGCAGCCATTTGGTAGGAACTGGGCTGAGGACGCAGCTATCAATGTCAGGAAGGTGATAGCCTTGTACATATCTGTGGAGGGAAAACAGCGTAATACGATTGGATTATCTACTAATTATGGATGCAGAAACTACAGGGTCAAATGTAATTAGCTAGCCAAACTCCGTAGGCGTGATGTGTAATTTAAACGAGATAAAACAAAACAAAAATTATTATGACGGTTTTTTTGGACCACAGTTAGTGTTGTCACTTGAAATATAAGTTTAAACATCTGTTTTTCTTTTGTGTAAATTTCACAGTCGTGATGTATTTCGATATTTAAATACGATAAAACAAGAGAAAAAAGATTTTCTCAAGAAAAAAAAACTACCAGCGGTCGATGACCCCCAAAAAAAAACGTCAAATCATTAATTTTATTTAATAGTAATAAGATAACTATACCTATCACGTCAGACTTTAGCTAGCTAAATTAATCTCACCTCAGTATAATCAGTAGTAGTAAGGTGTAGTAGGTGTAGTAGGTGGGTGTAGTAGTTTCCTTGTTGATTGTGTGTTTTACTAATATTAGTTAAGTAAGTCTGTTTCATGTATTACTAACATTATGGACCGAGGTCTGCAATAAAGTTTATTATTATTACTATTTATTATAAGTCGTTGAACTCCTCAAGACCTGAGTTGAGCTACATACACGATTACTGACAAAAGCTGGCATTGACTGACAGGTCCACTTACAGAGACCACAGTCACTAAGTCCAGACATTGTCTTGGTCAGATCATGTGAAAACGACGTAGATTAGAGTGCTAGTTGGTCTTTTGAGGAAAGAACCAGACAGATTTGACGGACAGGTCCATCTAGTTCTTTCGTTCATTTTCGTTCGTTGTTCGTTCATCTACGTCATTTTCACACGATCTGACCAAGATAATGTCTGGACTTAGAGACTGTGACCTCTGAGTTTGTCAGATTTTTCTTCTCAGAGTAGTCTGTTTGGGAACACCGCCCTCAACTAGATGTTATTTTTTTTTTATAGCACTGTGTGACCTAATCCCGCACTTAAGGTGCCACTAGTCGATATATTTTCCATACGAATGTCGGGAGAGTATTACTCCACTGTTTGACATTGTGCATCTAAAATTAATTATGATATCGTTTTATCTTATTGGGACCGAGCTCACGACTAGTTGTACCTTAAGGCTGGTTTTCCACCAGAGATGAATGAGGATGCAAAGCGAGGTATGTGTGTAAAACTAACCAATAACAACGCTGACTTAGTTCAAGCTATAAAAATGAAGCGATGTTATTGGCTGGTTTCACACACATCCCTCGCTACACATACTCGCTCATCTCTGGCGGAAACGCAGCCTAAGTCGCGCTTTTCTATGACTAAAGTAGTTAATTTTTCACACACGAAAGCGTGGCTTAATTGCGGGTTTAGGTCACACGAGCTATAATGTAGTATACGATACGTGTGACTTAAGTCTTCATCTATTAAGACACGGCGTTTAGCACCCGCACCAATAATGGACTACTACTTCAGTCACACGTACCGTAATGTTGTTCTGACCCCCAAAATACAGGTGCAGGCCTAGTTTGGGGGTTAGGATCAGTTTTGTGGCAATACATTCATGTTCATTTTATGATGACTGGTTTGTAACATGTAATTCTTAGTGTCAAATAAGTATTTTTTTTATGTACCTATGTACTATTTTTTTTGACTTGTGAAAGTGTTTGTTATTAAAAACAATTATTTACAGATATAAATATCACGTATAACTTTTTTTTTTTGAAACAGCAGCTTTTTATTTAATAACCTATGAATAATTTCTACATTAAAATTTTACGTCTAGAATCATGTGCTTAATTTATTAATGGCTTACAGTTTGTTTGTATAAAAGTGACAGCTAGTGTAGATGGACTTTTGTTATTGACCGTGCCCGCGAACTACTAAATCAGTCACACATTAGCCAAACAAAGTTAGATTCTTTGATAACCAAGCTCTATTTATCAATATTTAAATCATAAAGTCACGGTTATATTGCATATAGATTGCGATATATTATCATAAGTTCTGATTTTATCTGCAGAATTATTTACAGTTACAAACGCAATAAGTATGTGCAATTTTAATTTTATACCAACTACTGCCAGCTTTCGCCCGCGGTTTCGCCCGCGTGGTATATCGATAAAAGCCTATGTTCTTCCCCAGGGTTCAAATTATCCCCATACCAAATTTCATCAAAATCGGTCCAGCCGTTTCGGAGATTAGCCGGAACAAACAGACAGAGACAGAAAATTATATGTACCTACATATACTTATATAAGCACCGTTATTGCATGCTTAGTTCAAATATGTATTTAGTCAAAAGCTGTTATTTTGACATAACAAACAGACACTTTAATTTATATTATTAAACATCCATTTTACTGTGAAGCGAAAGGTGTACAGTGTACCCAAAGTTATGTAATAAATGTCATTATCATTACTATAGTAACCCCTCACTTTGAGGCTCAGAGAGAGCACGAAATGACGTCATTCCTGCATCTGAACTCTCAAACTAAAACTCAAAGCATTTAATTCAGAAAACCTTTTACAGGCACCTTTGACTTGTCAAAGGAGTCGACCAATCAGAAAGATGAAGCTAGTTGCTCATTGCAAAGCGTAGTTGGCTCCTATGGAGATGAACGGGGCAAGTAACTCTATGGACACTCTTTTCTAATCTAATAATAAAGAGTGATAAAAGTTTGTTTGTAAGTTTGTATGTAGGTGTTAATCTCCGGAACTACCAGTCAGAATTGAAAAATTCTTTAAGCATTTAATTTTTGAGGAAGGTTTTAGATTAAATAACATCACGCTACGACCCTTAGGGTAAAAAAAAACACAATGAAAGCTTAGCGAAAACGAGTAATAAGTTCATACAAACAAACTCTTAAGCTTTATAATTGGTACATATAGAGTTCGAAATTATTGTTACTAACCATCCAGATCCTGGTTGCTACCTAGAATTTCATAATTGAAAAACCTTTATCATTTTTAAGCTACCTACATGATATTGCACTGAAATTTCTTCAAACAGCACTTTTCCTGACGCCTCATTTGGCTTAGATTATTTTTTTTAAATAGATCACTATTAATAATGCACTTTAATTAATTTTCCCCAGACCATTGCCGTTCAACTAACTTTAAAATAACAGTTCCAAAAAACGTCATAATTGAATTGTAAAAAATAATTAAACATAATATTTATAATTAAGCGTGACTAATGTATGTTGTTTTTTTAAATTTGATACTGTTTTAATTATCCGTTGCTGAATATTGATTGTTGATAACAGTTGAAAATTATCAACAAATTCATGACTATATTTCTTTGGTTCAATATTGTCAAAGAGGTAAGTAAGTCAATTGACTGTTATTAATATTGTTTATTAAATTATTTTGATTTTAAATTATTATAATATTTTATAAATTATTAAACCAAGCACTATTTTTTATTTTCTCAGGACCATGTGGTCCCGGACCTTTGGAAGACGTATGAGGGGTCAAAGCCAATTGCAGAGGCCCGTTAAACATTTTTCTACGCTAATATTACTAAAAGGAAAGATTTGTTTGTTTGTTTGAATTGAATAGGCTCCGAAACTACTGGACCGATTTAAGAAATTCTTTCACCATTATAATCCTACAATATCCCTGATAAACATAGGCAGTAAAATATTTTCAAAAAAGTTAGGTATCCGTATGAAAACTTCGATGATGTAACCCAAGGTGTGAAAGAAATACCAAAAAATCCTTATATCGCGTACGCTGCGAAAACTTTTGACAATAGAGGAAAGTGATGTACTACAGTTTTACAGAAGACATCAATATCTATAAAAAAGTCCGCAATACCATATGTCTACCCATTACAGTTATGTCACAGGAACTGCTTTTCCATGTTAAAATATGCAGTAGTCGTATGGGCGGGCCGCTAGTGTTAAATTAAGCACCATTTAATTAAAAGCGGCAGTATTTAATAATTATTAACCACTTTGTAACACGCGAAAATGATGCAACAACAATACATTTAAAAGTTACCGATTTAAAAAAGAATGCCCGCTTCATCAGGTCCACAGTCCAAGCTACTTCACAATAATAATATAATATTATTTAACAATAAACACTATCACGACTCACCTTAACAATCTTAACAATTAAAATAGTCTCAGATCACAATTATTATTATTATTTCCGATTAATAACATCACTTTCGCCCTGTAGGCTACACTTTATCAAAAAACGTTTTTAATTTTACGCACTCGGGTTGGTGGTGTTTGTTTACTCGTATATGTAAATCAAATAAATTATGAAGGCTGGTATCAGCAAATATATCAGGGCTTCTTATAATACTATCACTCAATCAAAACGCGTCACCGGAAAACATACCTAGCTATCTTCAAGTTTACATGTACACTTAAAATATTTTAGGCTGATTAGACGTTATTAAAATTGCGAGAATTGGCCTTCTGGTATTCAGCTGCATCCGGTCAGACTGTAAGATGACCCCAACATATGTAGTTGGTAAAAAGCAGGCAGATGAGGATGACCTTTACACTTAGATATAAATGTTTTTCCCTGAGACATCATCTGCCTAGCCTTTTCCCAACTACCTATATTGGGGTCGGCTTCCAGTCTAACCGGATGCAGCAGCATGCCAGTATTTTACATGGAGCGACTGCCTATCTGACCTCCACAACCCAGTCACGGGTAATACGATACCCCTTGGTAAGATTGATTGTCAGACTTTCGGGCTTCTGACTACCCGTAACGACTGTAAAAGATCCACGAACGACAGCTGGGACCAACGGCTTAACGTGCTTTCCGAGGCACGGAGGGATCACGGTGTGTAAAGATGGTCACCCATCCACAGACCAACCGCGGCAAGCGTAGCTTAACCTGATCGATCGACCTGTGCGGCTGTTTTTATTTTTTCCTTTATCCGATAGCGTTAAATTCATGGAAAATGACGCTTGCTCCGTCATGTAGAATGCGACATAGGATTACACGTCAAACTCATTAATCAATTAATTTTCACCAATCATCCACTTCCAGCTGGTGATTGGTCAGTTTTAAACTGAATTAGGCACCTGATTGGCTGTCTATTTAAGCCTTTTTAGCTGGAATAACCTTTCAATTGATTTATTTTAAATAGGTACCTTTTCTGCTTACTTAGTTATTTTCAATAGAATTTTCTTTATGAGCTGCCTAAGCATACTAGAATTATTTTACTCACATTTATTTGTTTCGGAACTACATTTATTGTTTTTCTCTAATCCCACTCTTTCCCACGGCTTGTACATTTGCCGATTCCGATGATTAGTAGACCGCAATAACGGTCCACTACGGTTACGGTACGGTTAAAATTAAGTCTCTTGTATCTCAGAATGAAACAAAGACCTCAAAGCTTTGCATAGTAGGTAGACCCTCCCTTTAAGGCTCCTACACACTATGCCGGCGGGCATGCCGCCAACAAGCCCGGCGGCATTCCCAGCGGGTATTTGAGCCGGCCGGACTTGCCGCACAAACGAGCTGCACAACTGAAATGATGCTCTGCGGCCGCCTGATTATGCCGACGGCATACCCGCCGGCTGTGCCGCCGGCATAGTGTGTAGGAGCCTTAAGAAAGTAGCTATCACAGGGAAAATTTGCTAACAAATCTTTAAGCCCAGTTTGACTATAAAAATGCTACCATTGGTAAGTAAAACGATTCGTTTTTTATACGAACCGAGCATAAAACAATTCCGTCAAAAAGATCGGTATTTTTTATTACAAACTCAGCCCGCTCCAGCTTCGCACGGGTACATTTTTTTTTAGAATTTCCGAAATTTTCTTTCAACAAACCTTGTCCTGGCAATACCGAACACAACAAAAAAATAATTATCCAATTTAGTGCAGTCATTCAGAAGCTAAACGGTCAGACATCGCGTTGGGCGAACAAGATACAGGTAATGTAGGTATTAATACTCTAAAAATAAGAAGCAATTTATTGAAATCCAACTTCTTCCTTTAGTTTCCCATATGTTATTCCTTCCCAGAATTCAATCCTTATTAGCGACACTATCGAATGGTGTAATAATACAGTGTGTTTTTTTTCAAAATCAACGGGTTCGATTTCTGGCTAGAAATATTGATTTTTCAAAAATCCAGTGATGCAGTTTTAGTTCTCATTAAAATCAAGCCTGCGACTCCTTTGAGTACTTTTCGCTATTCCCCATAGTTTCGGATTTGGCCATCCACGCCCATTTGGAATATTCACCCTGTATACCTATAGATAAATAATTAAAATCTTCAGAGGTCAGACCCTATTTTCCCAGCAGTGTCTTGCTCACACGGCTACACAAGAATCAGCGGGTCAGTTGCGTAACACCCTGGCAATAGGAATGGCTT
Source organism: Luperina nickerlii (assembly GCA_963855955.1). Taxonomy (NCBI): domain Eukaryota; kingdom Metazoa; phylum Arthropoda; class Insecta; order Lepidoptera; family Noctuidae; genus Luperina; species Luperina nickerlii. The sequence goes on from OY979689.1 coordinate 2,004,436, forward strand.
TGCTTTTAACAGTTGAACAACATTAATTGCGTTTTGAGTTTGACTGCATAGAAAAGAAAAAGAAGCGCGATGACACAACGCTGGTATTTTTTTTAATTTTTTTTTATTATTTGAAATGGGTTTGCTCTTGACTCTAGTCTAGGTCAGAGATGACACAGACAAAGTCTACGATGGAGTGAGCTCACCAGAAGAAGCCTGTTCACTCTTACTTTGAAGAGATTCGGGTTGTATGCACTCGGAAACACAAACGCAGGTAGAGAGTTCCACTCTTTTGCTGTGCGCATTATAAAGGACATTTGAAAACGCTTAGTGCGAATTGGTGGAATAGCAACTAGGATAACAACTACAACTATTTATTGCAAAATATGAAGCAATTATCTATTTACAAAAAATCTATTGTTTGGACTAAATAATTAAAACACTAGTGCTCTAATATGTTGCTTCTAGAATAATCTGAAAAAAAAATCAGAATGATGGTACCTATGTATACGTATATATTTTTTAAAAGGACACTGAAATAAAGACGAGATATGAGGAATTTCAAATTTCTATAGAAAACTTATTTATCTCATAACTCGTCTTTAAATCAGTGTCCATTCAAAATATTTATTGGGAACCTAGATATTCTGTAATCCAATCGGAATAAATACACACTACATTAAGAATATATGTGATTTAAAAATTATTTTAGCATTACGTTTGTATGAACTACGCATGCTCCGCAGGCCCCTGAAGTTAACTATCAATATTCTAAAAAGTACCTATTCACTATATTGTCTATATTTAGATATTTACTTAAGATTCTCCTCCTTAATAGATCTGATACAAATTACCTATTATCTTTAATGTACAGACGCCAGCACATCAAGCTACCCGAAACTGTCAAATTTTCCCAATCAACCTTGAACTTTATGCTGTAGCGATAAAGTTGAAAGTCTATTAAAGAAATTTGACAGCTTGTAGTAACTTGATGTGCTGGCGTCTGTACCTATAGATAATAATATTATCTGATTCTGATTATTTCTAATTAGTCTAGTGATAAGTTCTAACGGCTGTCATGATCTGCCTAGCAATTTCCCAACGGGTGTCATCGAGACAAATAAATCATTACTAATACCTACCTATCTTAGTATATACAAACGTGGCTAAATAATAACATCCACACAGGTCGATCGATCAGGTTAAGCTACACTTGCCGCGGTTGGTCTGTGGATAGGTGACCATCTTTACAACCCGTGACCCCTCCGTGCCACGGAAAGCACGTTAAGACGTTGGTCCCGGCTGTCATTCGTGGATCTTTGACAGTCGTTATGGGTAGTCAGAAGCCCGAAAGTCTGACAACCAGTCTTAATACCAACGGGTATCGTATTACCCGTGACTGGGTTATGGAGGTCAGATAGGCAGTCGCTCCATGTAAAATACTAGTATTCAGCTGCATCTGGGTAGACTGGAAGCCGACCCCAACGTAGTTGGGAAAAAGCAGGCCGATGATAGTATTTACAAATAAAAAACAAAGTAGGGTTAGTAACACCATCTAAACACAAGAACGACTGGGCCGAATTTTATAATCATTGATTTGTTGCATTTATCTCCGCCTCGAATATCAGAATAACTAAGCTTGTACGATTACATCGCACATTATTTAGCACGCTAGCATAAGCATTTTTATACCATTTAAATCCACATAGCAATTAATATTGTTGAGTACACTATCGACCGTTTTATTGTAAACACCTGTGTTACAATTAATAAATAACTTATCAAGAAGTCAGCAAGAAAAGTTTTTCTTCCATCTCAACCTATCACACGTACCAGCAAGCAAGTGCTCGTACATATGGTCCTTCGAGCCATGTGTTGGTGATTTGGTTTCTCTCGTGCGATTGCGAATCGGTTCCGTCGGTCTCCCATAAGATTGCACGGCAGGATATCAGACCACTTACACAGAACAAGTGACAGTGAAGAAGCAGTCCAAGATTACAAGAAGCATCAAGGCTACAAACAAGACAAGCACTTCAGCATCAAGGCTTCATACAAGACAAGACACCAAGCAAAAGCTAGCTAGCAACTCAAAACAGATCGATCTTCAGCAAGTTCAAGCAAGTTGACGGCGATAGTACTCCGCAAGTCAGCAAGGATAATCAAGAAATTGATTTGATTATCCTATTTATCGAGTATGAAGATGGAAGAATTATGATACAAGCAGCAAGCTGCCATCAATGGCATGCGACAACTTTGGTCAAACTTCAAGAAAGATGGTCAAGATCGCAAAACTTCAGAATATATCAAGAACAAGATTGAAACTCTGAATAGCTATTGGAACGAGTTTCAGAAAAATCATGAAAGACTGTGTATGTACGAAGATAAGAACCAGGAATATTTTACCGGAAATTATTATGAGGAGAATAAAGCGTTTTACATAGAGGTCAGAGACTCGATCCAGGGGGCAAGTTTGATAAAGCCTACTCGGTTTGGGCGGCAGCAGCCAGGTGCGTCGTCCGCAGAGGATATACCAACCCCGTTGAGTCCAATGCTAACTCAGGAGTTCACTACTCGGGGAACTGATAGCAAGTTCGATGAAAAGTTGCGTAAACAGGGCAGCAACTTTAAAGCCTTTGCCCGCTTCGTATCCAGCGTAGATTTATCAGCCGTAGAAGAAAAATGGGAGTTTGAAGACATTTTGAAAACTCTAGAAACCCGTTGGAAAGCTGTTGATGGTCTCCATTGGAAAATAGACAGCGAATTCGATGAGGTATACGAAACTTACGAAACATCATATACGCATCATGAGCAGATGTATTGTAATATCAAGAAACAAATTAACCGTAAATTATTTTCTGTATCACATCGAGAAAAATCTACGCCGCAACTTGATATTCCTGTATTCGCCGGGAATTATCAGAATTGGGTATCATTCAAGGACCTGTTTACAGAGGCAATACACGGCAACCCGTATTTGTCTGCAGCACAGAAGATGCAATTCCTGAAGAGCAAGATTAAAGGTGAACCAGAACGTTTAATACAGCATCTTGCGATCAGCTCAGATAATTACATTGCTAGCTGGGACATATTGAACCACCGTTACAACAACAAGAAACTCATTTTCTCCACTCACATGAACACCTTCGTGAATATTCCAGTCATGCAACAAGCGACATCAAAACACATCAAACGTATTCACGACGTAGCAACAGAGTGCCTTAATGGAATCAAGAATTTAGGCGTCAACATTGACACCTGGGATCCAATGATAGTACACCTGCTAACTCTGAAAATGGATTCCGAAACTCTCAATGAATATTTCAGCTCACTCAAACAGCCAAGGGAACTGCCGTCTTTAAAGGAATTTTTAGAGTTTCTGGAAAACAAGTTCACCACAATGGAGTCGGCACGTCGTAAACAAGATGCGACACAAAAAGCTGAAAGTCCTTCAAATTCGGAGAACTCAAGATCAAGTCAGGGAAAAAAATATTTCGTCAGTAACAAGGCTACATCCCAGAAGACTCGATCCCTCTCCTGCCCCGTCTGCAAGGATCATCATGGCATATATTACTGCAAGGAATTCAAAGAAATGGAACCCGCTCTGAAGAGAAAAACAATTAGTCAACTAAATTTCTGTACAAATTGCTTGTACAGTCACAATGGAAAAAGGTGCACGTCAAGCAATCGTTGCCGAAAATGCAAAGGGCAACATAATACAGTGCTACACGATGCCTATACAAATGAGGACACGACGTCACACACCATTTCCGGCCTCGTGCCACCTGAGCAAGAGTCACGCCACGCGAATCATGTTGCACAACAAAAAATAGCTTCGACAGTCCTGTTAGCAACTGCGATTATCAAGGTGATAGGAGCTGATGGAATAAAAAGGGCTATGCGAGCCTTGATTGACCAAGGATCACAAATTTCGTTGATCACCGAAAACGCAGCTCAGCAGCTAGGACTACCACGTCAACAATGCAAGGGAGTTATCACTGGCATCGGCATGAATAATAATACATGTAAAGGAATGTTGAGTATCAACTGTACATCATTTGACGACAACTATGAATTTAGCACCAATGTTCTCATAATGAAAAACCTAACAAGAAACCTACCAAACTCAACATTATCAAAACCATCATGGGCATTTTTGGATCAGGTTCAATTAGCTGATCCACATTTTTATATCAGCAACCCAATTGACATATTATTGGGCGCGGATATATACGCCAGGATTATCATGAACGAGATTCACCGAGACGGTGCAAGCAACTACATTGCACAGGAAACACGCATTGGGTGGATTTTGTTTGGCGAGATCCAAAGTCTTCAGTGCAACCTAGTCCTAAACAACATACAAGACATTCAAAAATTTTGGGAGATAGAAGATATTCCTGAAGATAAAAACTCATACGAAGAAGATGAATGCATCAAATTTTACAAGTTGACCACAACAAGGCTGGCAGACGGGAGATATCAAGTGAGATTGCCACTGAAGTCCAATTTCAACACGGATATTGGGGAATCGAAACATAAGGCAGTCGCTCAGCTGTATCAGATAGAAAGGAAACTCACAAAAAACGACTCTATTGCCAAACAATATAAGGCATTTATTGATGAATACTTATCGCTTGGTCACATGAAACCTGCGCATAGTAACAAGAAACCAGAATATTTCCTGCCGCATCACTGCGTACTACGTAATGAGTCAACAACTACGTCACTCCGAGTAGTATTCAATGCTTCATCAAAAACTTCCACTGGGGCTAGTCTGAACGACTGCATGCATCCAGGACCCAACCTTCAAAAGGATCTTATGACACTTATATTGAAGTGGAGACAACATCGCATAGCTTTCATCGCTGATATTGAGAAAATGTTTCGGCAAATATGGGCACATGAAGACGACCAAAATTTACAAAAAATCGTTTGGCGAGATACTTCTAAGCAACAAGTACAAGAGTATCAACTTACTACAGTCACCTATGGCACCAAGGCCGCTCCGTTCTTAGCAATGATGACTCTAAAGCAGTTGGCTAACGACGAGAGATCAAGATACCCATATGCAGCTCAAGTGATCGAGGAATGCTTTTACATGGACGATCTGTTACACGGTTCCGACTCTGTAGCATCAGCAAAACAACTACAGGAAGACTTGCAGGCGACCCTCAAGGCAGGTGGTTTCAATTTACGAAAATGGAGGTGCAATTATCAAGAATTGCTTGACAGCACCAGCAAGGGCTGCGATCAAGAACGTTACGACTTCAAACAAGCTGAGTCAACGAAAGCATTGGGACTTCACTGGAATCCTCAACAAGACATCTTCACATTTCAATCAAGGATTGAGACCAGTCCCGATACAACACATCTAACGAAGCGGAAGTTACTGTCTGAGTTATCCAAGTTATTTGATCCCCTCGGTTGGCTCACTCCACTTTCCACACAAATGAAAGTACTGTTCCAAGACATCTGGAAAGAAAAGGACCTAAAATGGGATGACAAGATTCCTGAGCAAATCAACCGAGAATGGAACAAAATCAAACAAGACATAGAAAACATAAATCGATGCCAAATACCTCGATGGATAGGTACAGACACGACCGGAAACAATATTGAATTACATGGTTTTTGCGATGCATCGCAAAAGGCGTACGCGTGTGTCATATACTGCGAAATTACAAATCGAGGTCAAACAAACATAACGTTAATGGTTGCGAAATCAAGACTCGTACCTCACAACAAAAATATTTCTTTGCCCAAATTGGAATTAAGTGGTGCTCATCTGCTTTCTAAACTAATGGTCAAAGTGAAAACAAGCTTGGACGGCCACGACATCAAGGTTTACGGCTGGACCGATTCAATGGCGGCACTGGGTTGGATACAAGGCGATCCCAATCGCTGGAGAGTGTTTGTTGCCAACAGGGTGCGACAAATAACAAAGGAGATGCCTTCTGAATCCTGGCGATATGTGAAGTCAGCAGAGAATCCAGCAGATTGCGCTAGCAGAGGTTTAACAAGTCTGAAGCTAAAGGAACACAATCTGTGGTGGAACGGACCTACTTGGCTACATCACTTCAAGCCTGAAATAGAAGCATGTCGCGGAACTTACTCCACTGAGGAAGAAGCTCTTAACAAGCAAGTTCATATTGCGATACAAAACTCGTCACAGGACAACAGCGTCATCAAGAAACTGCTTAGCAAATTGAGCTCGTTTACAATGGTTGTACACGTACTAGCACGTTTACGGCGCCTGGTAACCCGAAAATCAGAAAACGTCACGAAGCTCTACATTACCTTAACCGAGCAACGCAAAGCAAAAGCCTTAATAATACAAGAAGTTCAGGGTGTGGAATTTGAACAAGAAATACAAGACCTGAAGAAAAACAACAGAGTATCCAGGACTAGCAAGATCTTGAATTTAAGCCCGTTTTTAGACGAAGAGGGAATATTACGTGTAGGTGGAAGACTGCATCATGCTGTTATACATTCAGAATTCAAACATCCCATAATATTGCCTCATCAACATCGTTTGACGGAACTAATAATAGATCACGCACACAAACTCACGTTTCACGGCGGAGCTCGAGTTACATTAGCATGTATCAGGCAAAAATATTGGATAATCGGGGGCAACAATGCAACGAAAAAACAAATACGTCAATGTGTTACCTGTAGAAAACAAAACCCTATTAAACAACAACCCCTGATGGGAGACTTACCTGCAGCAAGGGTCAATCCATCCCGTCCCTTTATGCACACCGGCGTTGATTTTACTGGCCATGTCTATATCAAAACCAACAAGGGTCGTGGTGTCAAGACCACCAAAGGATACGTGTCAGTATTTGTCTGCATGGTGACGAAGGCCGTGCATTTGGAACTGGTTTCCGACCTCACAACATCATCATTTATCGCTGCCTTACGCAGAATGGCAGCAAGAAGAGGCACACCTTCTCACTTGTATAGTGACAACGGCCGTAACTTCGTAGGGGCAAGCAAAGTTCTACAAAACGAATATGAAGAAATCCAGGGTATTATCGATGACAACCTATTGGCTGAGATAGCGGATATGGAGATCACATGGCATTTCAACGCTCCTTCATGGCCATCAGCAGGAGGCCTATGGGAAGCTGCAGTGAAAAGTTTTAAGCTGCACCTCAAGAAAGTGATTGGTGAACAAAAATTAACATATGAAGAGTTCACTACACTCTTAACCCAAATCGAAGCCTGTCTTAACTCAAGACCACTGTGTTCAATCTCAGAAGACCCTGAAGACCTAGATTTCCTGACACCGTCTCACTTTATAACTGGTGGTCCAACGTTAACGTTAGTTGAGACAGAAAGAGATCTGCGAACACGCTGGCAGCTAACACAAAGGATATTACAAGATCTGTGGAAGAGATGGCGCACAGAGTATATTGCCCAATTGACTGTGCGAACCAAATGGAGGCAATCTCAACCCAATGTCAAGCTGGACGACGTAGTTCTCATCCACGATGACAACCTTCCACCCGGCAAGTGGGCTATGGGAAGAGTCGTAGACTTACATCCGGGCAAGGACGGCCACGTACGTGTCGTGACCTTAAAGACAAAGAACGGCATTATAAAGCGTCCCGTTATAAAGGTATCCGTACTTTTAGAACACAAAGAAGTTGCCCCACAGTGCGACATGGCACTAGACAAGCATCAAGATCTGGACCACCAACAAGCCAAAAGATCCTCAACAAGGAGGCCAACGAAAAGCAAGTTTAACTTAACAACAACGGTTACTGCTTTGATGCTACTCTTCACGTTTATTACAAGTTCAGAATGCAACATGAAGATAACCCAATTTGAAGCAAGTCAAAGATTATATTTTGACAAAGTGTCTAACATGATGCTTATCAGAGATGATTGGAACATTGTTGTTTACTACAGCATGAATACGTACTGGCAATCAATTGCAACGTTCAACAAGTATATTCAATCGCTCAAACAAACATGTGATACCATCCAAGATCAAGTTCACTGTGACGTAATCGTACTACAGCTACGTCACGCGTTCTCAGAACTTGAGCACTACAACCAAGTTTTGCAAAGTCAGCATTCCAGCACGCGACACCAATTGCGTCAGCGCCGTGGCCTTATCAACGGCGTGGGGTACCTACATCGCTAATAGCTTATTCGGCGTGCTCGATGAAAGTTTCGCTGAAAAATATCGGAAGGACATTTCTCTCGTCCGGAAAAACGAGAAGCATCTCGTTTCTTTGTGGAAAAATCAGACTTCACTCATGGAAGCAGAGAACAATCTTCTGAAGCGCACAGAGCAAGATATGAATCAACAGCTTAAATCGTCACATGAACAAGCTAGACGCAGCAGTTGATAAATTGAAAAACAATATCGAAGCAAACAGCATCATTAATGACTTCAACATGGGAGCTATAATAGCAAGTAATATGATGTACAATTTGAAAAGCATACAGAATACGTTATTAGACACCGTCACAGATATCTACAATGGTCGTTTCAACTTACACTTAATCACACCCGAACAACTCATGAATGAATTAAGTACGATTTCTAGCAAGCTCTCCAAGGACGTCTCACTGCCAATTGACGACATACACTCGGACCTTCGGAAGATATATGACCTTCTGGAAATAAAAACAAGACTTCTGGAGGACATTATAATCTTTGAAATCAAATTACCGCTGATCAGTCGAGATTCGTACGAAATCTTCAAGACGATTCCGATTCCCAAGACAACAGGGCCAAGTGAAATGATCAGCATAATCTCAGTATCCGAGTACATATCTATCAACATGAAGAAGGATACCTACATCGACATGTCAGAAGAAGACTTGAGATCATGTCGAACCATTTCAGGTGTTTATTACTGCCACGTCTTACGACCTATATACCAGATTAAAGGAGACAAGAACCTTTGTGAAACAGAAAATTCGGAATGCAAAACCATCTCAAGACTCTGTAAAGACAATTTACGAGAAACGTACACTTTGAACAGTTATTTTTACTTTTGCTGCGATAGGTGTCACGTTCGCACAATATGCGGCGATCAAATAACCGCACATCAGCTGACCCAAGCCGGAGTATTGAGCATAGGTCATGGATGCATAATCAAGACAAACAACTTTACCATATATTCACACAAGGCTTATTTAAGTGAAATAAGGACGGACTCTGATATTTATGCACCAGTGATTGCCCCTATTAACCACATCATCAATATAAGCATACCTAAACTGAGTTTAGAGAATAAAACTCAAGATTTAGAGCAAGAAATCAACGAAGTAGACAAAAGGATACAGTCAATGAAACAAGCGGATGTGATGTTACCTGATGATCTATCTTATCACGATATTCATCACTACGTTATGATCTACGTATTAGTTGGAATAGTAGGCATTGCTGTCATCATCGTGATAGCTCGCCGTTACAAATGCCAATGGCGAGTTCCGTCATCACTGCCACCATCAGTTGCCGAGGGATCAAGACCATTGCCAGCAGTACCTCACCGCAGCAGCGATACAAGTGAAGCTACCGGACACCTCGACTGCGTGCGCATCCACGTTCCTCGCAACCCTCGCGTTAATATAGGAACTAGCCCATAACTAAGTTTATATAATTACTTAATAGTTTTACATTTACTCTGTTTTTGTAATTATTTACGTTAATTTTATTTTATTTTGTAAATCAAGTTACTCTGCATCCTTCCTAACTCGTCCGGGAATATGTACGATTACATCGCACATTATTTAGCACGCTAGCATAAGCATTTTTATACCATTTAAATCCACATAGCAATTAATATTGTTGAGTACACTATCGACCGTTTTATTGTAAACACCTGTGTTACAATTAATAAATAACTTATCAAGAAGTCAGCAAGAAAAGTTTTTCTTCCATCTCAACCTATCACACGTACCAGCAAGCAAGTGCTCGTACAAAGCTATTAAAACATGAGAAAAATTCATGAAAACAAAAATGAAGTTGATAAATTTGACGACACGGTTGGCGCAGTCGCTGAGCGATCGACTGCTGCGCTCCGTGTCGCGGGTTCGATTCCTGCACGGAACAAATATTTGTATTGCCTACAGGTAGTTGTTCCGGGTTTGGCTGTTTGTGTATGTGAGTTTAAATGTTTGTAAACGCACCCACGATACAGGAGTAATTCCTAGTGTGGGGCAACGTTTTTATAAAAAAAAATAAAATTCTCATTGATTTTGTATTTACTGATTCTAAGGCGGTACAAAGTTCGCCGGGTCAGCTAGTCAAACATATGTATATAGATAGTTCAACTCAGTTGTGCGCGCGGCCTTTCAGAATAATGTTCAATAAATGGCGTGGGTAGACGTGAATTGGGCTTCATTTAGGATACATTAGAACCTTTTTATTCCGTAACCCTTACAAGATTTTTTTTCAAAAAAATATATATTAATCTACACAATATAAAGCATGTCCCCTTCGCTTCAAAAAAAATAAAAATATATTTGAAATATCATAAATAAATACGCAAAGTGACCTCTGTTTTTGTAACTTACTACCATTTTTCTCCTAAACTATCAATCACAGGATCTTTTAATTGCCACCAATATATTATATTAAGTAATGCCGATGTCCCCTTCGGCTTATTTTTGCCAATAACTTTCTTAATTATTTATAATCGATTTTTTTACGTAATCGCTATTCGCAGATCGCGTAGCCACCCCTCCGGCGCCCAATAAATCAGTGCGGGACGAGACGCTGTGCTGAACGGACCTGTGATACTTTTCTCCGCAAACACACTTTGACGACACGGTTGGCGCAGTGGCTGAGCGATTGACTGCTGCGCTGCGTGTCGCGGGTTCGATTCCCGCACGGAACAAATATTTGTATTGCCTACAGGTAGTTGTTCCGGGTCTGGCTGTTTGTGTCGCGCATCCACGATACAGGAGTAATTCCTAGTGTGGGGCAACGTTTTCTTTAAAAAGAAAGAAATAAACAAAATTATTGTCGGTAGCCCAACCAATTAGAATTTTAAAGTAGGTATACACAAAATTAGTAGGTATACGGTACAGACTCTATAACATAAACTAATACGAAAAGAGAATTAGGTCTTTATTACTAAACCATAAACGGTGAAAACTAAAAATTTTTCTAAACTAGGTAAGTACGCAGTTTACTAAAATTATTCTGAGAATCCGATGCACAATCGAATTACACGGTTAACTTTATAAAAATAAGGTCTTATTTCGGCCCAATATTTTCATAGAAAAGAGCACCTCGCAACTAATAATGAACTCTATTTCGACGGGAGAAACGTTTTATTATTCTGTTCGTATTGTCTGCCTTTGTAGAAGCCGTTAGCCACCGCCAATCCGCCATTGTCACACAAAAATGTTTTGAAGGGCACTATTATTTTGTAAATCATTTTATGGTTGATATTTCGGTATTATGAACGTAAAACTATGTCAACAAAAAGTATGAAAGTATAAGTAACGAACATGGATGTTAAACATTTTGTCAATTTTATTTTTATAAAGTTTGTGTAGATATCTACAACATTATTTTTAGGATATGCGAAACCTGAATATACTAGTTTGTTCAGAATCAGTAACTGAATCGATTCCAATATTTTTTACACCCATGTTATATTTTGTTCCAAAAATATTTTAATTAAATTTTATCACAATACAATCATTAATGAATTACAATACAATCACTGTACGATTAGGTATCATCCAATGAGTTCATCAATAGCCCTTTACGTTTCAGGGTCACGGTTACCTGATAAGACAGTCCCACGACCCGGGCAGGCGTTTGGCCCTCTATGGGGGCTCCGTCAGATTGCTGAGAGCTCTTTGAGGCGCGCGAAGTACGTTATCGCGAAAGTTCTTTACTGCGAACTACGTTATCGCGAAAGTTCTTTACTATGAACTACGTTATCGCGAAAGTTCTTTACTGCGAAATACGTTATCGCGAAAGTTCTTGATTGCGAAGTACGTTATCGCGAAAGTTCTTTACTGCGATGTACGTTACAGCGAAAGTTTGTTATTGCAACGTAAGTTTGCAATAACAAACTTTCGCAGTAACGTACATCGCGGTAATGAACTTCGCAATGATGACGTACACTCAAATATTGTGTCAGTTTGGTGACAGCGGTTATTTTATGAATATCGACAGTTTCACTCTTTTTTTTCTATTCCGTGATTGAACCCAACATTTTGCATTATAAAATCGTTGTTTGTTTACAGCTCCACTGCCAATAAATAGCCTAGTTTTAATAGATTTTTTTTTGTCATTGTTCCTCTCAAACAAAGCACCTGCCATCCAATCTCTTCACCACCCTTGGTTGACTGGTAGAGAATGCCTAAGGCATTAGGTCCGCCTTTGTACCTTTTTGTGCGAAAAGTTTAAATAAATAAATTATTATCACCCAACGTACAACAAAAATCGGTGCATATAATAAATTATGGAGAAAACATGTATAATTTTGTTTTAAATAAACTCACGACTCAAGATATTACAGACTGAGGAAAGAAATTGGGTAATAGCAACAACGACATTTATTTATTACACTTACACAATGATCTTCGTGACTTTTCAGTTCTACTACCAAGAGTACCCCAAGTACTCAAGAGTTACCACCTATTTATTGAACATAGTTTGCAACAAGATCGAAACCAAATAACAGATGATAAAGAAACAGAAGATACCAGGTTCTTTATGTTCTTTAACAATCTTGAGTGAAATAGATAGAACAGTTTGTTCCATTAACTTAAATTAATTTTGTTTCAGACTAAAATCTATTGGTAGACGTATTGTAAATGTAAGCCATTTTTTTAAAGAACTACAGAATATAATTATCATCCCATGAGCCTTTGAATTGCGGCTAACAGTCGATTGAAATTATATCTGAACCACTGACAGGCCTAATGACTAAATTGACGCTGAAGTGTCGTTTATGCAATATGATTTTGTAATCGATGGAAACAATAGTCCAGAAAAAAATAACCTAAATACATGTGGTGTGGTTGGTACAATAGTCGCAGGATGTGGACACGATCAATTTCAAGAAATTACATCACATCCGGCCTAAAATGTACGACTATCATATGAACATTGTAAACAAAAAATTTATTTTTTTCATATATACATATTATGTTCCATGATTTTTTATTTTCCTTTAATACTTCTGCAATAAGTTTTACCAATGTAATTATAAGTAATAGATATTTTCAACTAACAGTTTTAGTAGTCTGACAACGGTATAATTTTGTTGTCATGGTAACACAACAGCAACATCATATACATTTTGTTAGTATAATAGAACCCTTCAAAATCACGCAAATTGGCGATGTTATAGGTAACCCGGTCTCGGAAGGATGGAGTCAGATTGACAGTTTTGGTAAATCTGACCGGTCCTTCCAGGTTCATAATTCCCAGATTTTTTTAAAGTAAGTAATTCATAATTCCCAGATTTTTTTAAAGTAAAAAAATTTTATCGAGTAAATCAAGATATACAATGGTAACATGTAAAAGTCTCTTCATCATAGTTAAACCTAAAACGCGTAAAAACTATAAATTATACAATATACATAATTATATTTTCCCTTGCTTTCGGTCTTGGACATTCAAAAGGTTTTACACCTCTGCATTAGATACAGCTACTGGAAGCGATAGCGATAGCATGCGGCGGGCGGCGGGGGCCGGGCGCCGGGCGCCGGGCGCTGCGATGATGCAACATTTAGCATAAAATTATATTCGCGTTGCACGAAGTTATTGTTAGGGGTGGGGAGGCGCACGCGGGGGGCTTTGTCTTGGTAACGCCCACATGAGCAAGGTCAATGGCGTAGATCCAGCCCATAACCCGTAAATAACTGTACTTGTACCCGACTATACCTCTTGTCACGCACACAAAGTCACTGTATATGTACAGACGCCAGCACATCAAGCTACCCGAAACTATCGAATTTGCTCAATCAACTTTAAGAGGAAATGCGGTCGGAGAGACTTTTGAAAAATGCTAAGTACAAAGTCGTAATTTGAGGTTCGGCTATCGCCTATTTCCTCCACCTATATTGGACCAATTTAAAAGATATTATCATAAACTATATAAGAAGGATAAATACTGTGTCCCTATATTTTTCTATTTTAATTAATAGTTGTCAAATTTGTACACTAGGCCTCTATTGACAGCGGTTTAAACCGTCATTTTTAAGGGTTCTAGTGCTTATAAAAATAATGTATCATCAAAAAGGAAAGCTTAAGAACATACAAGCAATTATTTTTTACAGAATAATAAATATTACCTAACTAATAATTATTTTTCTGTAAAAAATAATTGCTTTATGGTCATTGATCAGAAAGAAAACAGGCGAGAGCGTTTCTATGGAGAAACGACCAGCCGCATTTCCTCGATAAAGTTGAAAATCTATTAAAGAAATTTGACAGATTGTAGTAGCTTGATGTGCTGGCGTCTGTACTTACTATTACTATGTATAATTGATAGTCCAATTCATGACTAAGGTTAAAAGCTATTTTATATCACGCTACAACCCTTAGGAGGTGGGCAAAAAGAAAACAATCAGAACGCTACGTGAAAACGAAGTAGCAGTGCGGGTGGGCGATGCAATGCGACGCGGTGGGTCGGGGGCCGAAGGAGTTTCAACCTACAATACCAATTTTGATAAAATTGTTCAAAACAGTAGTTCGAACAATGATATTATGTATTGTTTTCCTCAAACATCGTATATATATTGAAGCATTGTCCAACGTTATAGTGATAGCATAATCCTTTCCAAAAAAGATTACAAAATACTGATAATTATCATCATTTTTATTAATAGACGTTTCAATGTTAATTAAAAAGGATCTGAAAGGTATGACAGATTACGTACTACAACGTATAAATACTACGGCACCTTGGGATCTACACCTCTCGTTCTCTATCTTTATAATTTTTTTTTACGTTGCCCCACACTAGGAATTTCACCTGTATTGTAGGTGCGTTTACAAACATTTAAACACAAACAGCCAGACCCGGAACAACTACCTGTAGGTCATACAAATATTTGTTCCGTGCGAGAATCGAACCCGCGACACGCAGCGCAGCAGTCAATCGCTTAACCACTGCGCCAACCGTGCCGTCAAATTCGATTCGTATCGGATGCAGTGAGAAAACCCTTACTAGTGGAAACTAGTTTACACCCTTTACACCCTGTTCCTCATACCTCTATAATAGCAAAAATTTCTGACGTTCACAAGTGCCTTTTATGTATTTGAAATAAATGCTTTGACTTTGACTTTGACTTTGCAACAAAGATATTCCAAGCTCCATCATTCAGCCGCTATCCCAATTTATTTTTGATCAGCGTAGTAGGTCAGTTTCTTCTACAAATCAACATATTTTCATAATAGATAGAGTGATTCAAAAGGAAGTTTTATATGTGTAATACATACATATTATAGTAGAGAAAAACCGAGAAATTGAGTAATGTGATGTCGTAACAAACACACATTTTTCATACATTTGTGCGCTTTCATTGCAAACGCTGGCCAAACCTTACGAGATAGATCATATTAACGCAACGGAACGGAACGGAACGGACGGACGGAAACGGAATTGTATATCTTAAAAATATCGATACAAAAATCTGCGATGGTGTATGTTTATCTCCTAAGGATAACCCAAAGTAACCATTTTTATCTTTTACATATTACAAAAAAATATGGGTATTTACCAAGCTATTTTAAACAATACAGTATTATTCCTTATCCAATTCTATACATTAGATACGTTGTGCATTTCATGGAGATCAAAATTGCCCTTTACAGCATATCATTAAAATGAATATCTTAGAAGGTAAATCAGAGATTTAAAAAGCGGGGCAGAGCGGCTGGCGCGCCGGATCGAAGTTCGCCGGGTCAGCTGGTAGGTACAGGATAAACTTTTAACCAGTGCGCAAACCGTAACCATCAATTGAATTCGTGATTTTGAACCGGGACGTTGAAATTTTATGTCGGTTATTTAAAAAAACAATGGCACTCCGGGAGTGCCGACAGAAGTGAAAACTTGAACAATTACGTGTGTATTTTGTGAATCGTCTTAAAAACAAAACACACGCGGTACTTACCGGTTACGGCCATCGACATCTTACGAAATTACGTGTCCTGACGCGAGTTTAACATTTTCACTTCAACAAGTTTGCTCTGCCATACATTTTGACCGCGTAGATGATCACTTTGCTATGAAAGAGTACCTGGCTTTTTTTTTGATAAACGACGTAAAATTTCTTCGCTAAGGGGTCTAGTGTACCTAATCATGTGCTATGTGAATTTATGGATACAGTTTGAGCACTGTTTAAAAATTGATCCTGTATATCAGCCATCATGTCACTTCGTTCCTTTGTTATAAAATATAATAAACTAGTTAACCCGACAGACGTTGTCCTGTTTTTGATTCCAAAGACACGTGGCGCCATCTATTATCATAATAACGTTATAGTTGTTTTCCTCGGGAACAGCATTTTTTTTTTTCGGAATGAAAGGTACCCTATGTCCGTTTCTGTACACCTGACAACGTATATGCAAAATTTCAGGATGATCGGTTCAGTGGTTTAGGCGTGAAAAGGTAACAAATAAAGTTACTTTCGCATTTATAATATTAGGATTAGCGCTTACCTAGTATGATGAACGCCAGCTCCCTTTTGGAGCAGAGATTGTAGCGTTTGCCTCGATGGCTGCACTATACTTAGTATTTCTTCCTGAAAAGGACAAACAATCAAATTCCACATTTTATAAACACAACTTTAACGACAGTAAGTAATCATCTGTCTGGCTTTTCCCCAACTAAGTTGGGGTTAGCTTTTATTTATTTATTTATTCATTCATAACAATTTTTACTTCCACCAATTTTTGCTTCCAGTCTAACCAGGTGAGTGCATCTGAGCATGGCATTCAGTGGAATGCCAGTATTTTTCCTACACCTTCAAGCACATTCAAGTCAATGAAAGACATATTACCCGGTAAATGGTACATAAGGTATTGTATTGTTGGTCAGCGGGATTGTCCGAATGGGTTACCGCTGGCCCGGAAATGAAATGAAAATGAACAAAATGAAAGACATTTTTTTCGAATTTCTTTTCAAATGCAAATGCAGAGTGACTGGTTGTACTCCGCGGTATTCTGTACAATTTGCTTAACATAGATGTGATCTACCATAATGGTACTGAAGCCTTTTCAAAAACCGCCTCAATCTGGCGGCTGGAACTCGACAAGTCTCTTGACGAGACGGTTCGTGACAATCCTCTAGAGCAGCATGTATTCGTGGTGGCGGTGAGATGGGTTTATAGTTCTTCAGCGAGGATTTGTCACCTTTTAGATGACGGAATTAAAGAGATTCTCTAGATCTTTGATTTTATTGTATTTATTTTTGAAGTGAAAACTTCTTTAGCGGCGCTGTGTACTTTTTTTGGAATGGGTAAAAACTTCTAAATTCGCGTCAGGTCACGTGACCCTGATCGAAAATTCGTAAGACGTAAAACGTCAGACGTAAAACGTAAGACGCGCGTTGTTGAGGACAGCGCCATCTATGCACATCGGGAAGAACTACGAGGGCCTCGCGTACTAACTACGTAGTTCATCCAACAACGACGAGATGGCGCTGAACCACGGATATATAACTGACGACGAGCTCTATGCGAGCGGCTTGCTTCTCTTACCACTGCCGCGACCAACACCACGATTATATATTTTGTGAATCGTCTTATAAACAAAACACGCGTGTTAAGGTGTGTTCCTTATTTTATAGGGTTTTTTGCAAATCAGGTATGATGACCAAAGTGACTGGTTTATTCTTCTCGTGAAAGGAATTTATTCAGATTTACAAATAAGCACACAGGATAGACTTCAGTTCGTGGTGTTGGTCGCGGCAGTGGTAAGAGAAGCAAGCCGCTCGCATAGAGCTCGTCGTCAGTTATATATCCGTGGTTCAGCGCCATCTCGTCGTTGTTGGATGAACTACGTAGTTAGTACGCGAGGCCCTCGTAGTTCTTCCCGATGTGCATAGATGGCGCTGTCCTCAACAACGCGCGTCTTACGTTTTACGTCTGACGTTTTACGTCTTACGAATTTTCGATCAGGGTCACGTGACCTGACGCGAATTTAGAAGTTTTTACCCATTCCAAAAAAGTACACAGCGCCGCTAAAGAAGTTTTCACTTCAAAAAAAAGACTGCCTTTTACCTGACCTCCACAACCTAATTACTGAGTAACTGTAATAGGATATTTCAGTCTTATTTTCTTATTTCAACACACGTTCGTTTAGAGAGCATAAAAAACTATGGATAAAAAGTAGTATCAATAATTTTATTCCCTCTCATCGAGAGGAGGCTTGTGTCCCAGCAGTGGGAATTTAGGCTGGTTATGCTTACGCATCCCTTTTGTGGCTATCTCTCGTCTTACAAGAAAAGAAAGAAAGAAAAAAAGAAAGAAAATACGTTTATTTGCGGCAAACATGACGCATAAAAATAAAAAACACAAACAAGAAAACAAAGTAACAATTGCGGAGAAAGTATGCGTCACATCTACGCAAAACGGCCATCGCTCAGCATTATGCTAAGACCTTACGAGACAGAGCCCCAGCGTCAAAAGTGCTGTCTACAGTCTTTAACAAAATATCTGCTGACAAGAACTAAATGCCTTGCACAATACAAGAAGAACCTTTATCTCTGCATATATCTATTAATAAACGCCGAATTCACCTCATAAAAACTTCAAAGTCCGTGATAAACAATTGAAAACCGCTCTTGTCGACCGCCTTATTAAAAACATTTCTCGGAACTTCCATTATCAGATAATGGGAACAATTGAATAGTCTTAAGTAACTTTTTATGATAAATATGTAGTTTTGTTATACATTTTTATTAATATTTCATTTGATAGCACTGATTTTTTTCCGGAAAATTAGATAGAGTTTGGTATTGACAGTGGGAGATAGTGGTTTTGTGTAAATATTGCAGTTTCAAGGTAGAGGTTAGGTTTAAGGAATGCGGTAGAGGAAGTTCGAGAGCTTTTTGTGAAGAAGCTTGTCCGCGGAAGTAGGTACTACCACCCAGTGGCGTGCATTGCTTTTCAGATTAGGTAGACAGGCACTAGGCCGGGAGTATTCTAGGTCAATCGGAATCGGTTTCATTTTCATTTGACAGTTCAACAACATTCATTGCGTTCTTCACGTGTTGAGCAGACAATTTTTTGGAACTTATGAAGCAATGGGTTAGCAATTTGCTTCAAAATGATTCAGATACCAATTTTTTTTTTAACTTAAACGTTGCCCCACACTAAGAATTACTCTTGTATCGTGGGTGCGTTTACAAACATTTAAATTCACATACACAAACAGCCAAACCCGGAACAATTACCTGTAGGCAATACAAATATTTGTTCCGTGCGGGAATCGAACCCGCGACACGCAGCGCAGCAGTCGATCACTCAGCCACTGAGCCAACCGTGTCGTCAAAAAAAAATTGTTAGTGTGTTACGCAATTAGGGTAGATAAGTGACCGGCAGTCACTTATCAGAAACATAACAAAAGTATACATTTTAGAGGAGCTTCTGTGTATAACAGCCGCACGCGTCGATCGATCAGGTTGAGCTACGCTTGCCGCGCGATCGGTCCGTGGATGTTTGACCATATTTACACACCGAGACCCCTCCATGCTTTGGAAAGCACGTGAAGCCGTTGGTCCCGGCTGTCATTCTTGGATCTTTGACAGTCGTGACGGGTCTTCAGAAGCCCGAAAGTCTCACAACCAGTCTTGCCAAGGGGTATCGTATTATCCAGTAACTGGGTTGCGAAGGTCAGTTAGGCAGACGCTCCATGTAAAATACTGTTATTCAGCTGCATCCGGTTAGACTAAAAGCCGACCCCAACATAGTTGGGAAAAGGCTGGGCAGATGAGGCAGATGATGAGGTATTGTAATTTTCTATGAACCAGCAGATTTTTTTTTATAGCCGGCGGAAAATTTCTACTCTCCTCTAAAATCATGATGTACATATCTGCCACCTTGTATAGAACCCCTGAACCGGGAGATAAAAGAAAACGTATTACAGCACAAAACAATTGCTGCAATTCAAGTTTTCAACCAGTGCGTCCTACCCGTCATGACATACTGTGCTGAAACGTGGACACTGACGGTCGGGCTGGTCCACAAATTCAAGGTCGCTCAGCGCGCTACGGAGCGAGCTATCCGCGGAGTCTCTTTGAAGGATAAAATCAGGATTGAAATTACCCGGAAAAGAACCGCAGTTACCGACATAGCTTGCAGAGTAAGCAAACTGAAGTGGCAGTGGGCTGGCCGTGTTTGTCGAAGGCAATGGCTTGCATTGCATAAAGGCATAGGTATAAGATACCTGCCTCGATAATCACCATAAGCTTGTCAATTACGTGTGTGTGCCCCACAGTTAAGAAACTCACTAAATGATCATACTTAAGGGGCTTACAGGAACTAAACACAAAAAACGCAAGTTTTAGAAACAATAAAAGTATATGATCGACTACAGTGAACAAAATCAGAAAAATATATGATATTTTTCAGGATATATTCTAGGTAGATAGTGTGTTGAAAACATAATACAACTAATTTGACACGATAGAATGAAATCATGAAGATATCTCTAAATAATTTCTTTTTACAATAAAAACCATAATACATACAATCATTCTGATTTTTTGTCAGATTATTCTACAAGCAACATACTAAAATACTAGTGTTTTATTTTTTTTCTGTGGAGAAAAAAAATAAAACACTAGTATTTTAGTAGTTGTGTGTGTGTGTGTAAAATCTATTGTGTGGACAATAGATTTTTCGTAATTAAATAATTGCTTCATATTTTGCAATAAATTACCAGCGTTGTGTCATCACGCTTCTCTTTCTTTTCTATGCAGTTCGACAGTGACCGCGCTTTAGGTCATGTAAGCCCTTTAACAAAAAACAAAATCTTCATACAAACACGCGCGGCAGTAGACATTCGCCAGACGGCCTACTCGGCTCCCATATTATTCGCACATTATCATTGGTCTTTACGACGAAATTAATAAAAATACGTACGTCTCACGCATAACACCATGTCGTTCAACCTTCGCAATTTATCACCCTAAAGTAGGCATGCCTACTCAAATAACCAACCGAGAATGGATATTAAAATCGTAATTTGTATTTCGTTCGTAATTTGGCAATGCATGCTAAGAAAGAAAGGGATCGATATTGAGGTCACCGATAGTGAGGTAAAAATAAAAATTCAAGACGACAGCTGCAAAAAACTTTCGAATTTTTCATCATGGGTGTCGTTTTCATGGTTTTTGAGGGTGCTGAAACCAATAGTGAGGTCGAAATGAAAATCCAAGATAGTGACCGAGTCTGCCTAGACTAGACGTGGCCTAGTGCCTGTCTACTCTGAAAACCAATGCACGCCACTGGTCGAAGGACCGATGGGCGGTGGAGCAGACGAGTCCTGGAGTGGAGACCGCGTATCGGCAAGCGTAGTGTGGGACACCCCCCAGCTAGATGGACGGACGACCTGACGAAGGTGGCTGGAGTAGACTGGTTGCGGACGGCGGAGGACAGGGTGTTGTGGCGCAGTCTGGGAGACGCCTATGTCCAGCAGTGGACTGCGATACGCTGAACTGATGAATTCTAGTTTCAGGATTCAGTTTTCACTTGTTTTATTTCATCCCGGCTGTCATTCTTCTGTCATTTTTGACAGTTGATACGGGTACGGGTAGTCAGAAGCCCGATAGTCTGATAACCAATCTTACCCAGGGGTATCGTGCCCAGTAACTGGGTTATAGCGGTCAGATAGGCAGTCTCTCTATAGAATAGAGTATTCTATTATATTCTATTCTCTCCATGTAAAATTCTGATATTCAGCTGCATCCAGTTATACTGGAAGCCATCATCAACATAGTTGGAAAAAATCTAGGCAGATAATTCATACATAATATTTTGCAACATAATAAAGTTAACACCGTCTTTGTCACGGTCGTCATTATCTATTTATTATTAACTGAAAAGAGATAGCATTTAACTTTGATAATACAATCCATTACAATAAAACATTATTCGTCATAGATCTACGATATCAAACGGTAAATAACTTTTATATTTGTCATAGATGAGAATTGGTTAGATCCAGTAGGTAAGTAAGTATACGTGTGTTTACTTTTAATCTATGAATATTTGATTTTACCCATTGACTTATATATTACTAGCGTATTTTACCTATCTATTATGTGAGTTTTATTTATCTATACTTCTATACTAATATTATAAAGGTGAAGAGTTTGTTTGTTTGGTTGAACGCGCTAATCTCTGGAACTACCAGTCGGATTTGAAAAATTCTTTTCGCATTTGATAGCCCAATTCTTGAGGGAGGCTATAGGCTATTTAACATCACGCTATGACCTTTAGGAGCCGAGCAAAAAGAAAAAAGTCAGAAAGAACGCTAAGCAAAAACGAAGTAATAGCGCGGGCAGGCGATGCGATGCGACGGGGTGGGTCGGAGTAACAAAAAATTTCACGCGGACGACGTCGCGGGCAGAAGCTTGTTGGTCTATCAAAATTGCTTGCCAAAAAGCAGTCAAAAGCGGTTACAGCAGCTCACTATCATGTTTTTAGTACATAAGTAGATATTTTGCAATTAAGTATGATGGTTTAGTTGTGACTAAGGAGACTTGAGGCTAAGAGGAGCTTGTAGCAAGAAATAACAGCCTCACGGTTCGACCTCGCTCGATGTTTACAACGACGCGCGCGTTCGAGTAACTTATTATGATGTACCCACTCACTAAATTTATTAAAGTAACTAATTATGTACTTCTTAACTGCACGACGTGCGCTCTGGACTATTTTAACAATTACCTGCATGTTAAAACTTTGTTTCTCATTAAGTGATTATGTAAATCTTTGAGAAATAAATGATATTTGAACCGTATCTATCAGGTTAAGCTGCGCTTGCCGGGGTTACCTGTGAACATCTTTACATACCAAGACCCCTCCGTGCCTCGGAAAGCACGTTAAGTTGTTCGTCCCGGCTGTCAATCGTGGATCTTCGATGGTCGTCAGTAGCCCGAAAGTCTGACAACCAGTCTTACCAAAGGGTATCGTGTTACCCAGTAACTGGGCTGTGGAGGTCAGATAGGCAATCGCTCCATTTAAAATACTGGTATTCAGCTGCATCCGGTTAGACTGGAAGCCGACCCCAACATAGTTGGCAAAGGCTCGACAGATGATGATGGTTTGATAATGTTAAGAGGATGAATAAAACGCGACTAACAAAAGGTTTTTACAAGGCAGATGTTAGTGGAAACGTCGGGAGGATACGCCCTAGGAGGATATATTATGTTGATCTTATTAGGTAATGAAGTTCTTCAGAAAAGTCAGGTGCGTAGTACTCGCAAGCGGCGTGCGTAGGACCAGGGGCCTAAAAAGGCCACTTTGGCAGAATCATAAAAGGATAACATTATGAATCATACTGGACAGTTAACTGTTAAGTTAATCGTATCAAAGCCCATTGGTGAAGGATTGTTTAGTTATTTTTTTTGTCTGTGCTAAAATACCAATCAATCCAATCCAAATCCAACCCCAATCTCTTTGATACCTACGTAGCGAAAAAAAGAAAAACACGGACTGTCTTCGCCTTAGTATGATTCATAATATTATCTTTTTATGTTTCTGCCGTGTACCCAGTTACTGGGATGTGGTCAGATAGGACTTGCCGACACTAACCAAGTGTGTAGCCCGACAAAGCTTTTATAATTTCCAGTGGTTTTATTAAATTTATTAAACTGGGGACTTTTCCCCTTAATATTGCAAGAGAATCTTATCGTCAAACAATATTTTAAGATATTGTACTTACGTACATACAATATCTTTAATACTTACCTATGTCATCATATTTTGATTGTTGAAATTAATGAGTCAATGAGTTCTTGTTAAATCATTACTTTATCTTGTGCAGTTTTATTTATAGTGCCCATTTTCCTTTGAGGCTCCTACAAATAGGCGCTACACGCGATAAAATGGCGCGCGACACAAAGGCACCTCAAGTCGCGCAACGAGCGGTGCCTTTGTGTCGCGCGGGATTATATCGCGTGTCCCGTGTTTGAAGGAGCCTTTCTGTCACTGTCAGTATTAGTCATCACATGATTCATCATTCTATTTTAATCATCTGCCTAGGCTTTTTGCTAAGTGTTGGGGTCTGCTTGCAGTCTAACGCAAAATACAAATCTATATCTATACTTCTTCTATACTCTATACTAATATATAAAGCTGAAGAGTTTGTTTGTTTGGTTGAACGCGCTAATCTCTGGAAGCAGCCCCGGATCTACGATTTTTTCGAACCGGGGCAAAACCTTGATAGTGGCGCCCCCCCCCCCTTCAGTGTTTTGGAAAAACTTGCAAATTGTTGATTTCCACTTCGATAATATATGATTTCACTAATAAATTACTTATTTTATTAACGCTGATTACTCGCAAACGCAATCAACCACATAAACAGTGTTGTCACTTGACGTTCAACTGTTTGAATTTGTTCGGCTCGGCTCGTATAGATATGTGACGGGGATTCCCCTTGGCAGAAAGATCACGGACACTACGCACGCGTTCAAAAATTTACTCCATCTGTTAAGATGCGTTCATAAATCACTTAGTATGTGTTCAAAAACTAACTGGGCGTATGGAAATAGAAAAGTTTGTTTTTCAAACATATTATGTTAAGATTCGATTACTTGTTAAAAACCTATGAGATTATAGGAAAAGAGGCTTCATTTGTAGGATTTGGCGCCCCCATGAAACTGCCGCCCGGGGCAAGTGCCCCGGTTTGCCCCCCCTTAGATCCGGGGCTGTCTGGAAGTACCAGTCTGATTTGAAAAATTCTTTTTGCATTTGATAGCCCAATTCTTGAGGAAGGCTATAGGCTATTTAACATCACGCTATGACCTTTAGGAGACGAGCAAAAAGAAAAAAAGTCAGAAAGAACGCTAAGCAAAAACGAAGTAATAGCGCGGGCAGGCGATGCGATGCGACGTGGTGGGTCGGAGTAACAAGAAATTTCACGCTGACGAAGTCGCGGGCAGAAGCTAGTTATTATAATAAAAACGTTCAAAATCTAGTTGCAATCTCATTTCAGCGAAAATCAGTGTCAAAAACGAGGTATTTTTGACAGATTGAGAGCGAAATTGAAATGCGAATGCTCTTAAAAATACGGAAACTGCTCCTCTGAGAGGTTACGCATGTAGCCATTCGTTTCATTTGTTTGCCACGGCTGGCATCCGTAGGTACAGACGCCAGCACATCAAGCTACAACAACCGATTATTTTTGACAATTATAACTTGAGCTGTCAAAATGGCGCTGCTGTCTAAGAAAACGCCATTTAAACGTCAGATTCAGTACATTTTGAGTTAGTTCCAATTTCACGTGCCAATTTATAGTGGGTGTTTTTTGTATCTAATATTAGGTATTTTAAAAGTATTGGGCTGTGATTTCAGAGGATTTCGTGACCATTAATCCGGAAACAACGTGATTATAATAAATATAGGTAGTGATTTGAGCAGTATTGCATCACATTTGTTAAAAAGGTATGGTTTGTTTCATATACTGGACATCACTGAGTGTTTTTGATACGTTTTTTTTTCTACAATCCTTCGGTACAGATTTCAGCACATCAAGCTACTACAATACAAACAACAAACACACATACAACAATCACACATACACACAATACACACATACAATCTGTCAAATTTCTTTAATAGATTTTCAACTTTATCGCTACAGCATAAGGTTCAAAGTTGATTGGGAAAATTTGACAGCTTCGGGTAACTTGATGTGCTGGCGTCTGTACATAGCATAATAATAATAATAATTAATTTAATTTATTCAGACAACCAATGATCCATTTATTGTTAGTATGAACTTAAAAAAAACTATGTTAGTACCTAATAACTAACAGTGACTTAGTCCTCTGGGTGAGGCTCCACACCAGTGGGCTGTCTAGCTTATTGCTTATTACCCTCAGGATGCTGTTACTGCTCCCACGCAATCTGCTTAGCAGTGAGGCTGTCTTTTTGCGCCAGGTGGCATCAAAGCCGTCTGTGCGCGACTCGGCGAACATTGTTGACGCACTGCAGAAGCGTGGCAGACGTAACAGCGCCCTGAAGGCGTTGTTAAACTGGATGCGCAGAGAATTGTAACCCCTTTGGGTATATCTGAACCACAGGCTCGCTGAGTACAGAGACGCACAATAAGCTTTGAATAAAGTCACTTTGACCGCGTCTGCGCATCGAGCGAACCTGCGGGCCAGCATGTTCGCCCGGACTGACAATGCCCTGCGCTCCCTCTCCATGTCTACATCATCTCCAAGGTTTTCGGTAACCACATGCCCAAGATACTTGAATTGGTTTACTCGATTAAGAGGAATACCATTGAGTAACACAGGTGGAACAACAGTTGGGCACTTTGTACCCGCCTTGAAGATCATGAACTCTGATTTTTTAACATTATAACTCAGACCGTGTGTGGCCGCATACTTTTCACACACGGCAAGCAACTTCCGCAATGCACAAATCGAGGGAGCCAGCAGCACCATATCATCGGCATAGCTAAGGTTGTTCACACTGACACCATCCACGTAGCACCCTATGGGCATTTGACCAGCATAGCCATAGGCAATGGAACTACGCCTCGTTTTCCATAGAGTTTACCTACCCTACAACATTGCATCACAAAAAAACAATGACTCATACTTTTGTCAATAAAAAAATCAATCTGATGGCAAGATTAGATCCAAATCACTTTAAGTAATTGTACATAATTAAAAATAATGAATATTATTGCGTCTCCATTAATTAATATATTCATAATTGTTATCTTTCGAAAGACTAATGTGATGGTCAGATAGGTAGCGTGGGTAAGACATGATTTTGCCATTTTGCGGTGATCTGATGAACGGAACTTGCTGATAAAGGTTAGACCGAAAAATATTTGGATAACAAAAGTACTTGCAAGGTTAGGGACACGTTTTTCATCAGACGAGCAATACGTGATCATAAACATAAGCAAAGTCAGAGTATAATGCTCCCAGTGCTGGGGACACAAGGCCCCAGGGAGCGGGACGTAATCCACCACGTGGACACAGCGCAGGTAAATTAAGGCACCTTACTAGCTTCTGCCAGCGACTTCGTCTGCGTGAAATTTCTTGTTACTCCGACCCACCCCGTCGCATCGCATCGCCTGCCCGCGCTATTACTTCGTTTTTGCTTAGCGTTCTTTATGACTTTTTTTCTTTTTGCTCGGCTTGTAAAGGTCATAGCGTGAAATAGCCTATAAGCCTTCCTCAAGAATTGAGCTATCAAATGCAAAAAGAATTTTTCAAATCCGACTGGTAGTTCTGGAGATTAGCGCGTTCAACCAAACAAACAAACTCTTCAGCTTTATAATATTAATAAAGTAAAAAAGTATATAAAGTATAGATTGTTGTAGCACGGTGTACTTGTGGTTCCAGGACACGCCGCAATGTTTTCCGTCTTCTTTTTGAGAGCAGTGGTGATGAAGTAAATTGCACGAAGTGTCGGCCAGGGTTCGAACGAAGGTAGTTTTACGAGTCCCGACTTACCGAGTTCTAGGGAACTTCTTCGAGAGGCTATAGTCTACCACGCGGACCCAGTTAAGGTTGGTAGATGTCGGATGTCTTCGAATTTTTTGTTCCAGGACATGCCGGCTTCCTCACGATGTTTTTCTTCACCGTTTTGAGAGCAGTTGTGATGAAATTATTTACACAAAGTAAAGCGCCTGCCGGGTTCGAAACCGTGATCATCAACTGAATAAAAATCTGAAATTCTTTCATTCATATTTTTTTAAATGATGGTGGATTTCGCATCGAATCGCGTGGTTAAGCTATGCTTGCCGGGGTTGGTCCGTGGTTGGGTGACCATCTTCACATACCAAGAACCCTCCGTGCCTCGGAAAGCACGTTAAGCCGTTCGTCCCGGCTGTCAATCGTGGATCTTTGATGGTCGTCAGTAGCCCGAAAGTCTGACAACCTGTCTTACCAAAGTACCCAGTAACTGGGTTGATTAGGTCAGATAGGCAGTCGTTCCATGTAAAATAATGGTATTCAGCTGCATCCGGTAAGACTGTAAGCCTACCCCAATATATTTGGGAAAATGCTAGGCAGATGATGTAATCCGATCGGCCACTTGGCTTGTAATTTCTGAAAATAGCTGCGCCGCTACGCAAAGTCGTCTGTCTTGCCTTTTCCCAACTATGTTGAGGTCGGCTTCCAATCTAACCGGATGCAGCTGAATACCAGTATTTTACATGGAGCGACTGCCTATCTGATCTGCTAAAACAATCAGCTGTTCCCTACATTTTGACGAGTTATCCTATCCTACTTTTCCTATTCCTACTTTACCTACTAATATTATAAACGCGAAAGTTTATGAGGATTGATGGATGGATGCATGGATGGTTGTTACTCTTTCACGCAAAAACTACTAAACGGATTTCGATGAAACTTCACAGTAATATAGCTTATACATCAGAATAACACATAGGCTACAATTTATAAAGATTTTGTGTGATTTGGCCATAATATAACGATAAGTATCAAGTAAGTCGGAAAAAATTCAGCCCTCTGAGAGCTAATATTGGCGTACGCTGCCTAAACCGTTAGAGTTACACGAAGATAATGTATCGTGTGACTGTTTGTCTTAAACAGTTATAAATAAAAGTCCGCGACAGCATATATCTACCTTTTATGTGGAAGCCCAAAATAGTGAGCCATACTGAAAGTACCTCTGTCGAAAGTCCTTCTGTATGTTACCTTTTCACACCTAAACCACTGAACGGATTTCGATAAAATTTGGCAAGGAGTTAAATAGCATCCTAAGGAAGGACGTGGGCTACTTCACCAGTAATGTCCCGTGGGATAATTTCCGACACCCACGCGAGCGAAACCGCGGGCAGAAGCTAGTACGAACATAAATGTAGGGAACAGCTGAATTTTTTTTCATGATTTCAGGTTTGGCCCCATAGTAAAAGTTGTTCGTAATGATGAGTACAATGACCTCTTTAGAAGTTGTTGTTGTTTTCCAAAAACTCTGTACATAGATTTAGTATGAGTGCTAATCTAAAAGACAATAATTAAAAAAGAGACAATAATTATGCACCCAGTATTTTAGATCAATCATCCAAAATTCCAGACAGTTCCACTCACACATTCATATTATTATCAAAAAAAAACTAAAATAAAATTAATTGAAAATCACTGTATGTACGTACTTTATTATGATAACATCTATTAATCCAATTACTTCAAAACAGTAGATGACTCTTTTGATAATTAATTAAAATTAAAATTTTGTACGCGATATCTTTTTGATCAATTATTTTGATTGATTCTGAGAAGAATTTTTGCTAATGATAACACCTTTAGAGGTGCGAGTACCTGTTATGTGATTTGTATATGGGATATGTTTAATTTAAATAACTCGAATTCTAATGTGAATTCATTAGAATTGGAGTCATTTCTCGAAAACTAATAAAATAAGAAAAAACGAATCACAAAATTTGATCTGTCAAAATTAATGCATTCGTTTTAATTTTTTTGATTGTTTTGCTGGTGTGCTTTAGGCCCTCTCGGCCACTACGCAAATAATAAAATACGTACAGTGCGTGCCACGTAAGAAGAGACTTGACCCCGCCTCCCCCGCCTTTTCCGCCGCCCCTATGACGTCCGGTTCCGTCCCGCACTCAGACCTCATACCGCTAAAGATACCTAAAATCGTGTTCTGCGCATGTCAGATCACGTGGTGTGTCAAGTCTCTTCTTACGTGGCACGCACTGTAAAAGAGCTATTATATATGTCGCAGTTGGATTGTGGAATCCGCTGTTTTACAAAACATCTCCGTTTTGTAAAACAACTGAACGACGTTTAGCGGTTTTACATAATTACTGAACTTTAACACGCAAGATTGCTTAAACGTGTTGTATTTATCAATGCAGCGGATCAACGATCAGAGGTTTCGTAAAACAGTGTGAAATGAAACGCCAGACTGTAGATTTTAGTTCAAAATTTTGTCGCTCGTAGCTCTGTGTGTCTTAAAAACAATAATGACGCCCGAAACAGAAAGTCATTCGTCAAAATTAATTAATAAAACGAGTAAAATGAGTGAAAATAACCCTAACTGTAATGAACAGTGATTTTAGGGTCAATTTTAATAGAAAGCTAGCAGCGTTTTATGAAAGCCAGTGCTAATAATTCTCGTTCACTCATTTTCATTGTAATTTTGTAACGATGATTTACTTAGGGGTGAATAACCGGTCGAAGTGGAGGTGCTTGAGGGAGGCCATGTCTAGTTCAGTGGACGTCTTTCGGCTGTAATGATAATGAATGCTGAATTTCTCCGCGGCAAATTAGACGTGTTCACGTTGAGAATCGAGGTGTTAAGTGATCTAGGATGTTTGTAGTGAACTACGTTACTTGTTTCAATTAGGGCCACATTTTTTTTAATTAGTGTATACAACTAATCCACTTACTACACTTTGGAATGGGCAACCAACTTCATCTTTCTGACTGACCGACTCCTTCAAAAGGGCCTGTAATTTGTTTAATTGAAATAAATACTTTTCGTCTTATTACAAAAAGAGTACTATCTTTAGACATAGTCAAAGACTGAGTCAGTTACTGTATTTTGAACTTTATTCCAACTAACATAAATTTCATAATGCAAAATTGACAACTTAGATACGGGTTTAACGTCAGTTTTATAATGAAAACTTTTACTTTTTCGGATTATAAGTTCGAAATTTAAAAATGGCTCTATGGTTCAAACCTGTGTCCAAAGATAAACCTTGTTTTGTAATAAGGCCGTTTGAATTTAAGATTAGGTTAGGTTAGATTTCTCATTTTTCTCATCGTACAAGATTAAGTATAGAGTGGTTTCAATAATATCGATAACGCGCCATCCCTAAATCAATTTAAATAAACACAAATATTAATTAATATACATTAAAATATCTTTGATAAGTACACAGTCGGCTCTTTTGCAAACAAAAAAATCCTTATCACATCCATTGGCCGTGATAATCTATTTAAGAACGGTAAAAACATTAATTTAGTTGAGTGCTAATAAAATTGATTACGATCAATTTTTCAATGATTGATATCTTTTGTTATAAAATGTGGTGTAAAATTATTATTTTCGTGTGTAGTACGTGACAAATACAGTTGCAGTGCATCCGAATTCTTTGACGTCAGCAAATAAAAGTACGACAAAAATCAATAGGTTACAGAGGGGTTCTTCCCCGCGTTGAAAATGTTTCGTTCGAGATTTGAGAAAAGAGGGTAGGATTACCAGGCTATCTGAATATTTGATTACGAGGCGTTATAACGGTTAGGGCGATAGTCAACAGCAGCCGTCACCTGGACGACACCGCGAACGATATGACAGCGCCGCAGTAGCGATATACAAATATTCATCGAATACCGTTTGAGTAACTCAAATGGAGTTGGGCAGGACATCTGGCAAGGCACAGTGATGACAGTTGGAGTAAGGCAGTGACCGAGTGGCATCCAAGGACTGGAAGACGAAATGTCTTCTCCGGCAGCGAGATGGGCGGCCGACATTTTTATCATCGCGGGTAGAACCTAGATGAGGCAGGCAGAGGGGCTGAGGGAATGGCACGACCATCCGCCGAAGTTTCAAGTACTTCTGCGATCGTTAGAACTCGGAAACGAGTAGGAATTGTAGGTCATATTCGAACCCAGACAGGCGCTTTCCTTTGTGTAAATAATCCCATCACCACTACTCTCAAAACGGTGAAAGAAAACATCGTGAGGAAACGGGTATATACTAGAACCAAAAATCAAAGACATGTGATATCCTACCAACCCGCACTGGGCCCGCTTGGTACCCTAGAACTCGGCCCGAAATTGTGACGGACTGATGTGTCGGCAATACAAAACACGTTTGATCTTGTCCACACACTGCCGTCGCACTGCACCATTTGCACGATTGTTGTTGTGTCTGTAATCATGTAATGCCGAGTTTCGTCGCGGCGGATACACGACCGCCGTCACCGGGACGTCACGTTCGGCTCGAAGAATCTCGTTTCTCGGTGACGTCTCGGAGGCAGTGGACAAACGTTACGGTAGATGATTGTATTTCTGTAAGTTGATTTGTTAATACAAACAATTTTACATGTCTATCATATTTATAAAACTAGATGAGGTCGGCGTTTTCTATCTGACTACTCTGAGAGGAAAGAAACAAACTCAGAGGTCACAGTCTCTTTTATAAAAAGTCCAGACAGACATAACCGTGGTCAGATCATCTAGATTGGTGTCTGAAATGGTCTTTTGGGCAAATAACCACACAGATTTAGTGGACCTGTCCATTCAATGCACGCATTTGTTAGTAATCGTGCAGCTCAACTCAGAACTTAAGAGAGCACGGGGCCTGCGGAGGAAAATAGGTATTTTAAGATACTATTGCCGTCGCCTTACCTCAAGTCTGCCCCCGTAGTGTGTGATAGGGACAGCTGCAGCTCAGACCGAAACTATCACAAAAAAATTGACAAAATCGACGTTTCGTGTTCTCCTTTTTTCTCCTCGAAAACTCAGCCGATTTTTTTTTAAATAAACATTTTATGAAAGAGTATGTTTAGGTTTCTATCATATTTTTTTAATGTTAAATCTGTTCTAATTTGTCTGGTAGTCCTCTAATCACGGCGGTAAAAATAGGGCATTTTTTGTCATTTTTAGAGGGTCATATTTTCTTTACTAATTAGTTGCTGAAAAAAAGAAAATGACAGGAACGTGTTTACAGCAGACCTTGACTTTTCGTTAAAAAGAAATTTTGCCCTAGAGGCATTATTCAAGAAGAAAAAAGGGGAATGCATTTGTATGGAGAATCGCACGCCCTGTTCCCTCTTAAGAATACTTTACAGTACTTTACAGTTTACTTTACTTTAAGTTTACTTTTTACTTTACTTTACAGTTTACTTTACTTTACAGTACTTTACGGTAAAAAAAATAGTTTTCCTTACCTTAATAAGTCATTTTTATTAGCCAAACTGTCACAAACATAGTACCTAGTTTACTTCACCCAATCAATTACTAACATACTCAATAATGAACACATGAAATTATATTTGAAATATACCAATATAAGTTGTTATCTCATTTTATTATGCATTTATTAAATAAGTAATATAGAGTGACACACATACATAACATAATCAGCATATACTGTTCTGTTGGGACACAGGCCTTCTCTCTGTGAGATGAGGGTGTGGGCCGTAATCCACCACGCGGGCCCAGTGCGGGTTGGTAGATGTAAATAGGGTAAACCACATAGAAATTCACACTCTGTGAAAATTCCGAATGTCTACTTAGTACAGTACCCGGCGATAAATATTGCACATCGACCTTGGTCGATTGGTGTATTTTATATAAAGAATAAAAATAATTATCAAAAGAAGCAAATCATAATTGTTTTAACAGCTCCTAATAGATACCGGACTGTTTGTATTTCGTGCGACAGAGATAACGCTCTACGAAGCCGAAATTAGCCGATTGTCTCTTTCCAAAGGTCGATGTGCAATATTTATCGCCGTGTACTGTACGGTTCTTGAGATACAGCCCGCTGACAGACAGACTGACGGACGGACAGCGGAGGCTTAGTAATAGGGTTCCATTGGCACCATTTGGGTACAGAACTCTAAAAAAGCAGTAATGGCGGATTTTACCAAAACGAGTGCACTAAAAAAAGGTAAGCATTTTAATTATTTCCTTCAATACCTATTTACGAATTTAAGAGTAAGTAATTTTTGAATATTGTTTAATAAATATTTTAGTATTGTAGCATTTTTACGGCAAAAAGTAAAGTGTTTACATTGTTTTTAATTGAAAACTTTGTTAGTTTTAAACTCGTAGGTAACGGTCATTTTAGATGTTGGTTACTGAACCCAAATTTGAAATTTGAATATTAGCAGTTATTGTCTACCTCGACTTTTGAGTTATAGGTAATATAGGAGTGCTCATATTGAAAGAAGTAAGCAGTAAATAAAAATGAAAAAACATTGATCTGAACTGCTTTAAACAGTTCCATATGAGCCTAACGTTCAAAACAGTATTTTTTACTGATCCGAAAACAGTTAAAGCTTGAAGCAAAATGTTACCGCCATGACAGTATACTTTAACGTTTTAAGTAGCTAAAAGGTCACAAAATTAACTGTTTCATTCATTTAGTGATATCGTTCAAACCATTGAAATTTACTTACATTACAGTAATTGTGGTTTTCCTTTTTTGTTGTTTTTTTTTCAGTAAATAGTATGTCCAATCATTAAAAGTATCTGTTTTGTCAAAAAAAAACAGCTGTTCCCTACATTTTGACGAGTTATGCGAACATAAAAATGTAGGGAACAGCTGATTTTGTTTTCGCGATTTCAGATTTGGTCCCATAATAAAAGTTGTTCATAACGATGAGTACAATCTCCCATTTCGATTTGTCGCATGTTTCACACTGTTTATGCCGAAGACACTAACCCTTACTAATACGTATTATTTCAGATGGATAGTTACACACTGATTTCTCTCTTTCAATCGTCAGTAATTTGACTTTTGAAATAAGAAGACAAAGCGTTGTGTAAATATACAGACGCTATACCTACAACGCTTATTAGTAAGGGCGTAAAGATTCAATATAGTAAATAAAATTTACAAAATGCAATCGAGGCAGTTCAAAACCAGTAATAAAGTTATTAAGTAGGCACACTGCTGAGAAATATGTTGCACCAAGGTCCGGTCTCCGGTATTAAGTACAGACGCCAGCACATCAAGCTACTAGAATCTGTCAAATTTCTTTAATCGATTTTCAACTTTATTGCTAAAGTATAAGGTTCAAAGTTGGTTGGGAAAATTTGACAGTTTCGGGTAGCTTGATGTGCTGGCGTCTGCACATAGGAAATCGATGGATTTCCTATGTGCAGACGACAGCACATCAAGCACAGTTTGTTTCGCAACTAGGGTGATGACCCTAGTTGCGAAACAAACTATAAAGGCTCCTTCAAACAGGCGCGACACAAAGACCGCAAGTCACGCAACGAGCGGTGTCATTATGTCGCGCGCGATTATATCACGTGTCGCGCCTGTTTGTAGGAGCCTTAATCTGAATCACTTAACTTACGATTTGTAGGTCGAAATTAGTCAGATTAACTAATTTCGACCTACAAATCGTAAATTGTGGCCGATACCACTGCTCCAAAAGCTTACTAAAAAATATACCAAAATAAAAAGTTGGTACTTAACAATTTTCGTTTATGTGTTTGAAATCCTTAAATGGCCAATAACTGTAAGGTTTACCCTACTCAATATGTTTTTCCCCGGCAATTTTATACTTGCAATAAATCAATTGAGATAATCTTTGAATTTATATACTGATTTGGGATTTAGAGTTCATTTGATGACGTTTGAAAGATAATAAACAGCTGATTATCATCTATGATTGGAGAAACTTATATAGCTGTAAAATGTAGAAGTGCAGGAAAATTAACATAATATAATTAAATGCAAGTACAACCCGCAAGAGATAACTTGAGACCGGAGCAGTACCTCCCGAGCGCCGCGCTGTTACCGATCTCGCCATCGACGCGTCAGTAGTACGCACGCACGTCATCCAAGCGAAGCATAATATATGTGCCGTATCGCCTCTAGAATGAAGAACTGCCGGTCGATTCTGTAAAAATCTCACCGTGAAAACATAGGTAAAGTGAGTTTGTTTTTGCTACGAATTGACACTATTGACAGCTCACTCCGCGCTCACTTCACCTAAGTTTTCACGGTGAGATTTTTACAGAATAGCACCGCTGTTTCTCTTTATTATATATTTAGGCCACATAATAGCCTGTAGGCTATTATGTGGCCTATCTAAGAGGACAGTACCCCAACCATTTTTGTTGTATACCAGTGTTCAATTGTAGTGCAACTGTTTTTAATGTATTGACTGCAACACCTTTTATGCAATAAAGTTTAATTATTATTAAAAAAAAATAGTAAGAATAATATATGTGACATTTTACGATGCATACTTAAAAAAACGGCCAAGTGCGAGTCGGATTCACTACATATTTTTTTAAATATGTACATACGAGTTTTTTCTTAAACTCTATAAATGAGCGCAAGCGTCGGCTTTTTGGCACAAGTAGCCTAAAAGCCTACGCTTGCGTTTTGTCTTGCCTCTTGCTTTTCTTCGGCTCTAATGCATAGGTACACTAAAGATTATTTTCTTTGAATGGCGAAGTAGTGAGCTTTATTAACGAAAACAATAATTTAAGTAAGTAGGTAAAAATACAATAATTTCTTTACTTGTACATATTATTACTATTATTTTAATACTGTTAGCTTTTAAAATTATGTTTCCACAAATAAAAACAATATACTCAAAAAAAAAGTAATTAGGTAGGTAATATTTAAATTTAAAAAATTTTAAATCATAAGTTTCAAACTAAGCTGAGAATAAGCCCTTTTTGAAAAAAATAATACGTAAGACAGTCCCCTAAAACGCCCGCCCTTCACAAATACATTCATTATAAGAGTAGGGGAAAATCAAAGAAATGGTGGGTGGACTGTGTGATAGATGATAATTATGGTTAAAACTTTTTACAAAGAGTACTTTGTAAAAAGTTTTTCAAATTAAAACAACCGACTTTCAAAAAACACTACAAAGTGAAAAATAATTTTTATTTCGGTAGTCGGTTTCAAAAAACGAAAATGCGAACCCAACGACACCGACTTCCAAAATTAAAGTTGTAGTGTTTTTTTTGGAAGTCGGTTGTTTTTATTTTATTAAAAATGATTCTATTTTTCTCTTTTTAGTTGTACCTACCCCACACAAATTCATATAACACTACTTGCTATGTAAATTATTAGTGTCAGAAAGCTATTAAAACATCATCAATATAAACTAAGTGGAAAAAAATCGTATTATTGAAGCTAACTCAAAAACTATCCAACCAAATTAATAAAAAATTACATTGGACCCATATATTTTTTCTTCAGAGGCAAACCCTATCCATTAAAAAAATAATTTACGAAATCGATTTAAATTGCCGGAGATATCGCATAACATACAAACAAAAGCAATGTCGTTTACTTGAATTTTACCAGTAATTTTAGTTTAAACACCAAATTACTAAACCGATTTTGATTAAATTTCTATGGGACTAATTCGAAAGTATATCCTTTCAAATAAAAAAAGAATTTTGCAAATCGGCTTGTTAATAACGGAGTTTTGAGGCAACAAACATTAAAAAAAAGAACATCAAATTGATAACCTCCTCCTTTTTTGATGTCGGTTAAAAATGGGTGACTACAGAGATGGATAGAGTAGTATGGAAGAAAATTACATGTTGCGCCGACCACAAAAGCAGGAGAATGATAAAGTTTTCATTCACTAGAATCAGTAGAATCAACAATGAAGCAGTGACGTAGCATTCTTGCTACGAAATTTTACGCAATGTGCTGTGCTACGTAGCGGTACTGCTACGAAGCAGCTACGCAATTTTCGTAGCGTATCAACTACGAAGTGCAATTAACGCTACTGGGAACCCAAGTTACATAATAAAGTTACGATTTTTATTTAAAAAATAATTAGGTAAGCAAGATTTCAACATTCTATATCTATCTCGTATATAAAATTCAAAGTCCTGACTGACTGATATATCAACGCACAGCCTAAACCGCTGGTCCTAGAGACATGATATTTGGAGGGTGTGTTCTTTGTGAAGACTAGGTATCCACTAAGAAAGGATTTTTCGAAATTCTACCCCTAAGAGGGTGAATGGGGAGGGGGTGAAATTTCACGCGGACGAAGTCGCGGGCAGAAGCTAGTTTATGTATAAAACTCTTATAACTTGACAAGTGAAAACGGTGGTTTTCACTTAATTATAGGTAATTTTCATATTACTCTTTTTATTAAGTACTGTTTCAGACGCCATTGCCATGGTTATGACACACAGAAGCAACAAAATTTTGAATTAAAATCTACAATCTGACGTTTCAATTCACGTTGTTTTACATAATCTCTAATCGTTGACCCTCTGCATTAATAAATGCAAAACGTTTATGTAATTCTGTGTGTTAAAGTTCAGTAATTATGAAAAACCACAACGAAGCTGTTTTACACAACGAAGCTGTTATGAAAAACAGCTAATTAAACAATGAATGCACAATGCGTGCCACGAAAGATGAGACTTGACACACCACGTGGTTTGACTTGCGCAGAACACGATTTTAGGTATCTTTAGCGGTATGAGGTCTGAGTGCGGGACGGGACCGGACGTCATAGGGGTGGCGGAAAGAGCGGCGGAGGCGGGGTCAAGTCTCATCTTTCGTGGCGCGCATTGTACGGGTTGTAGTAGTTAACTCCGTACACCGATTTGTCGTGAAGATTGGTGAGTTCAGTTAGTATAGAGAAACACTTCCACTGAGATGCACTAAGTAGTTAAGTTTATTTAAGTTACGAGTAAGTAACAGTACTAGAGTGGAAGGCGATTACTTCTCTCAGTTGTTGATAGCTACCCAGTTAAAATTCACTATATTTGAATTCGTTAGTCATGTCATTTTATACGCTTACATAAGACGCGCATTGTTAGTCTAAAGGGTGTGTTCGTACAATCGTAGAAGCCATTTTAATGCTCTGTTTTCTGGAAGAAAACTCAAAGGAAGGCTATTTTTTAATAGATTGGATTATGAACACCTTGTTTATGGCAGTTGACAGTAAGTCTGTCATATATCACAGTTTAATTCTGATATCAGTCAGTAATGCCCGAGTCGTATGCTGTGATTACATTTACAGTACAGTCAGACACATTTGTTTAAGTAGGTACAATGTGACAAAAATCTCATTTCTATTAAATCCTCTTACACACTCTTGCATCACGAATCACTAAACTAAATATGTTTAGCGCTAAATGAATTTAAAATATCGTTCTGCTTCTGACAATCATTTGAAGATGATATACAGAATGATTTGCTTAATTTATTTTAACATAAAACGGCCAAGTCCAATTACATAAGTTAAAGACACACACACATATGTAAAGTACAGACGCCAGCACATCACGCTACTAAAATCTGTCAAATTTCTTTAATAGATTTTCAACTTTATCGCTAAAGCATAAGGTTCAAAGTTCATTGAGAAAATTTGCCAGTTTCGGGTAGCTTGATGTGCTGGCGTATACAACTACTCGACAGTCATACGCTCATCTCACAATACTCCAGACCATCCATACTAATATTATAAATTCGAAAGTAACTCTGTCGGTCTATTTGTCTGTCAGTATGTTACTTTTCACGCCTAAACCGCTGAACGGATTTCGATAAAATTTGGCGGAGAGATAGATTGCATCCCGGGAAAGGACATAGGATAGTTTTTATCGACATACCTCGCGGGCGAAGCCGCGGGCAGAACCTAGTGTCATATACATACTGTCAAGATCTTCTTCCATTCATCTGCGAACACATCACAGTCAGGCTTCGCGTCCAAGAGAGCGTTGAGCGCAGAGAGTGTGCGAGAGACAGGGGACTGGGACCAAGCGACGGCACCAGGCACTGTATGGTGTGTAAATATGTTGCAAGTTGGCCTTAGCTTATAAATACAGTAGCTTCTGTCCGCGACTTCGTCCGTATGAAATTTCTGGTGCCCCCGACCCACCCCGTCGAATCACGTCGCCTGCCCGCGCTGTCACTTCGGTATTGTGCTTTCTGATTTTTTTTCTTTTTGTTCGGCTCCTTAGAGTTCTAGCGTGATATTAAATAGCCTACAGCCTTCCTCAAGAATTGGGCTATCAAAAGCAAAACTATTTTTTCAAATCCGACTGGCAGTTCCATAAGATTAGCGCGTTCAACCAAACAAACAAACAAACAAACTCTTCAGCTTTATAATATTAAGTTTAGATAGTATAGAGTATAGATATGCAGGGTTATTGGTAAAACATTAACAACCTCTTAAGAATGTACTCATCATTATGAACAACTTTGACTATGGGACCAAACCTGAAATCGCGAAAAAAAATCAGCTGTTCCCTACATTTATGTTCGTATAACTCGTCAAAATGTAGGGAACAGCTGATTTTTTTTTTCATAGTAATTATTGTTCATAATGATGAGTACAATGACCTCTTAAGAGGTTGTTAATGTTTTACGAATAACCCTGTATGGATATTTTTAAAATACGACGTATAAATCTCGTTAACTTCTACGCGTAGCCAACTGTACCCTAAAAAAAAATCCGTTTAATAAAACAAATCTAATCGTCTATCTTTATAATCTCATTTTCTCAGAAACCTGAATAAACACTCTTTGTTAATAGTGCGTCGGTTTTTCAAACAACCGATTATTTTTGACAATTATAACTTGAGCTGTCAAAATGGCGCTGCCGTCTAAGAAAACGCCATTTAAACGTCAGATTCAGTACATTTTGAGTTAGTTCCATTTTCCGCCACGTGCCAATTTATAGTGGGTGTTTTTTGTATCTAATATTAGGTATTTTAAAAGTATTTGGCTGTGATTTCAGAGGATTTCGTGACCATTAATCCGGTAACAACGTGATTATAATAAATATAGGTAGTGATTTGAGCAGTATTGCATCACATTTGTTAAATAGGTATGGATTGTTTCATATACCGGACATCACTGAGTGTTTTAGATACGTTTTTTTTTTCTACAATCCTTCGGTGCAGATTTCAGCACATCAAGCTACTACAATCTGTCAAATTTCTTTAATAGATTTTTTAACTTTATCGCTAAAGCATAAGGTTCAAAGTTGATTGGGTAAATTTTACAGTTTCGGGTAGCTTGGTATGCTGGCGTCTGGGCTTTACTATGTTATTTTATAATGAGTGACTCTCTTGACTCACGCAGAAACAACATTTTTATTCTGCTTTAGTCGAGCGATTTTGATAACCTACTTTAGGTACCCATTCAAAGGTAGTTTTGGTTCCTTTGAAAATAAAAAAATATTGAATGTAGATTTTTTTGGTATCAAAAACCACTGGTTTTGAACATTACTTAAAGAATAAGTGGAGAAAATCAGTTTGTTTTTTTGTTATAACATGTTTAAACTTTAAATATCGATACCATCAAGTCGGCGGAGTTTCGCTAACTAATTTAATTGTATCTTGTTTTTTGATCTCACTAAGTGACACGCGCTTTAATTGTGGTTACCAAGTGTAAAAACACGCTGTGAATTTGTGGGTAAGCGGAGGAGCTCTCGGTACCGTTCGACACAATAGCGAAGTCGGAAGTGTGAATGTGTGTGGGTGTGTGTGTGTGTGTCTGTGTGTGTGTGTGTGTGTGTGTTACGTGCTGACGCTACTCGTCTACACGCACACATTTTTTATTATTGCTGAATGGGAGCCCCGCTCTTGACCTTGATCACGCCTGATGGAAAGCGATGGATGAGGTCTATGATGAAACGAGCGTGCCCCGTAGATGCTTAAGGCACTGGAACTCCCACGCATCGACGAAACACAGCAGGCTGCTTGACGCCGGACTCCGCTGGGAGGGTGGTCGCAAACCAGGCGGGCATTAGCCCTACCACCGCAAGGGAAGAATTGGCGAGTCAAATAAGGTGTTGGGTGTGCGCTCGGTTCAGTTGAGTAACTGGCGGAACAAACTGCGTTACACGAAGAGGCTTCTTCATGCATCCCAATTTACAGCGCGTTTGTACACTTGTAACCACAAATAAAGCGCGCGTCGCTTCGTTAGTTAGAAACACTATACCTACCTAATTAATTATCAGAAGAACATCCTGTACGACATACAGATTTCACTCACTGATCTATCGATTACATCGTAATTTGATAAGG
The DNA here is from genome assembly GCA_963855955.1 of Luperina nickerlii. Taxonomy (NCBI): domain Eukaryota; kingdom Metazoa; phylum Arthropoda; class Insecta; order Lepidoptera; family Noctuidae; genus Luperina; species Luperina nickerlii. The sequence continues at coordinate 2,046,324 of OY979689.1, forward strand.
ATCAATATTATAGTGTAGAAGCTAATCGAATTAGGCGTATGACAAATCTTATATCAGCTCGTCATAATGGTGTTTTAATTGTAATTATGTATTGTATTGTGTTTGTTTCATTTGGTAGGGTACATAATTAACATTAGATCAATAAATTAAACTGTTTAGGATAAGGCTCTTTAATTTAAAGTAAACACACTTTTGTGGCACATGATACCATAAAGTTGATTATTTAATGTTTGTGTGTATGAAAAATAAAAAACCATTGCAATTAATAACTTATATTTTTATTTTATCCCCCAACCATTTTTGTTGTATACCAGTGTTCAATTGTAGTGCAACTGTTTTTAATGTATTTACTGCAACACCTTTTATGCAATAAAGTTTTATTATTATTATTTATCGTAAAACATAACTTATGAGGTCTCAAAGATGTTTACGGGTCGTTAAACCTATGATTCATTGTATAACCTATGATGTTCCTTGCTAGGAATTGACACTATTGACAGCTCACTCCACGCTCACTTCACCCAAGTTTTCACGGTGAGATGGTTACAGAATCGCACTGCTGTACCCTGATTACATACCACACTTTCAATCCCAATCTGAATCATTTTGATGGATAATCCATTGCTTCGTAATATGTTCGAATTGTCTGCTCAACAACGTAAATAACGCAATGAATGTTGTTAAACCGTGAAAAAAAAAAGCTATTCCTACTGTTATTCTGTTACGCAATTACCCCGCAGGTCGTGTCGTAGCGAATAAAAAATTAATTTAAAAACTAAAACCCGACTACTGAAAAGGATGAAAAAAGAAAATACCTTCCCGTGGTCACATGCTACCATCTATACTATGTATATTAATATTACCTATAAAGCTGATGAGTTTGTTTGTTTGGTTGAACGCGCTAATCTCTAGAACTACCAGTCGGATTTGAAAAATTCTTTTTGCATTTGATAGCCCAATTCTTGAGGAAGGCTATAGGCTATTTAACATCACGCTATGACCTTTAGGAGCCGAGCAAAAAGAAAAAAAGTCAGAAAGAACGCTAAGCAAAAACGAAGTAATAGCGCGGGCAGGCGATGCGATGCGACGGGGTGGGTCGGGGAACAAGAAATTTCACGCGGACGAAGTCGCGGGCAGAAGCTAGTAGCTTATAAGTATGTTAGTACAGCGGCATGCAACCACGGGAAGGCACTTTCTTGTTTCATCCTTTTCCGTAGTCGGGTGTTAGTTTTTAAACTTATTTTTTAATTAATTATTTTGGGTCCTTATTTCAGTTATATTTATATTTTTTAAATGTGCTTATTAAGCCCTTTCATTTGATACCTTACAAGGCACCATCCCAATATATTTATTTTAAAATTCATTACTTTATGTCCTCTAGAGGGCGCCATATTGAATTTAGTGTGACGTCACATAGCCTTTAACGACTGCTGAACGGCACTAAGGTAAAAAATACCAATATATATTTAGATTCCCAAGAAAAAAACTCATAGAAACGTATAACGAAAGATAAAATATAACGATAGAGACGAGATCCGGATTTATACAATATAAAACATTGTTTTTAATAAGTGATTATAATAATTGATAACGTTGTATTATCAAATTATCACTGTTATCATATCACTGATTCGTCATAAGAATGCATAAGGTAACTACATAGAATAAGTGTTGACGTAATTAGTATGTACCCGGTAATTATAATTACCGTGAATTATCATTACCGTCGTCGTTACAAACGATAGAACATTAAATATCATCTCCTGTGAATCCTGTCGTCTGCGCGTTACAGCAGCCGGCCAATTCTCTAAAAATCTCACCGTGAAAACTTAGGTGAAGTGAGTTTGGTTTTGCTAGGAATTGACACTATTGACAGCTCATTCCACGCCCACTTCACCTATGTTTTCACGGTGAGACTTTTACAGAATAGCACCGCAGGAACTCACGGACGCTAGTGATGGCGCCAAAGACGTAGCCGAATCCGGCCGAGTTTATTTAGATTGCCATCGACACGCTTAGAAGAAGATCACCATCTGCCTGCCTTTTCGCAACCTTGTTGAGGTCAGCTTCCAGTCTAACCGGATGCGGTTGAACATCAGTATTTTATATGGAGCGACTGCCTAACTGACCTCCACAACCCAGTTATTGGATAATACGAAACCCCTTGGTAAGACTGGTTGTCAGACTTTCGGACTTCTGAATAACGTTACGACTGTCAAAGATCCACGAATGACAGCCGGGACCAACGGCCTAACGTGCTTTTCGAGGCACGGAGGGGTCTTGGTATGTAAAGATGGTCACCCATCCACAGACCAACCGCGGCAAGCGTAGCTTAACCTGATCGATCTACCCGTGCGGCTGTTATTATTTAGCCACAAGCATTTCCCCTGTTAAAACATAAGGTACAGACGCCAGCACATCAAGTTACTACAATCTGTCAAATTTATTTAATAGATTTTCAACTTTATCGCTAAAGCATAAGGTTCAAAGTTAATTGGGAAAATTTGACAGTTTCGGGTAGCTTGATGTGCTGACGACTGTACCACGCCTAATTATCATTAACTAAATATTTTTGTAATGACTTGTACCTACACGAGATTCTAATCGAAAACAAGATATTCAATATCAAAGGATTCGATCTCTCTGAATATTTTTTTGGACATGAAATTGATAGCCATCTTTTTTTGCATTTTTTTCGTTTATCTTATCCGTATAAATAATAAAATACATTGTCTTGTCCGTCTGTCCTTCAGTTTATAACATTGTATGACTGCGTGCGTGCGCGCAACTTTTCACCGACTTTCCGGAAAATTACATTGTGAAAATCACAGAACTAAATCTTTGTGTAATTTTATTTAATAGTAGCATGTATTTTGATCATAATAATCCATACTAATATTATAAATGCGAAATTGTGTCTGTCTGTTACCTCTTCACGCTTAAAGCGCTGAACCGAATTAGATGAATATATGAGATAGTTTGAGTCTCGGGAAAGGACATAGGCTAGTTTTTACACCGATATTATCACGGGATTGAAATTTATGCGGGTAAAACCGCGGGGCGCTGCTAGAAACACCTCAATTGTCTACCTATCGTACATTATTATTATTATTTCCAAAATACTAAACAAAGAACGCAGTGTAACTGGGTTATGGAGTTCAGATAGGTAGTCGCTCCATGTAAAATACTGGTATTCAGCTGCATCCGGTTAGACTGGAAGCCGACCCCAACATAGTTGGGAAAAGGCATTGGCATATAGTGATGTTTTTGCAAATTAGATTGGCGGGTATTAAAGTATTCATCATCATCTTCATCATCCACAGATCGACTTCGACCACTGCTGAACACATGCATCTCTTTTCAAATGCCATTCCCCGCGCCCATATTGCCAGCCTCACCAGATTCTACCCGCGATGGTAACAATAACGTCTGCCCATCTCGCCGCCGGACGACCGACATTTCGTCTTCCAATCCTTGGACGGCACTCGGACACTCTACTCAACATGTCAACACCTTAACAGGGGACCTAAAAAGGCCATTTTGGCAGAATCATAAAAGGAAAACATTAAGAAATACAATGGACAGTTAGCTGTTAAGTTAATTGTACAAAATCCCATTGGTGAAGGATTTTTCAGTTATTTTTTTTTAGTCTGTGCTAAAATACCAATCAATCCAATCTAAATCCAATGCCAATCTCTTTGATTATACCTACGTAGTGCAACGAAAAAAAGAAAAACACAGACAATCTTCGCCATATTATAATTCATAATTTTATCCTTTTATGATTCTGCCAAAGTGGCCTTGTTAGGCCCCCAGGTGTCCTGCCCACAGATATAGATACACCTACATAACGCAAGAGCAACTACTTCGCGTGCCAAAAATCGCACCAGCTTACGTACAATGCGTGCCACGAAAGGTGAGACTTGACCCCGCCTCCCCCGCTCTTTCCGCCGCCCCTATGACGTCCGGTCCCGTCCCGCACTCAGACCTCATACCGCTAAAGATACCTAAAATCGTGTTCTGCGCATGTCAAACCACGTGGTGTGTCAAGTCTCTTCTTTCGTGGCACGCATTGTACAAAAATCGTAAGCCGCCACTTTCGCGCTCAGTCCTGTGTACTGGCTGAGTGAGCGTGTGCGCTGGCGCTAGACGCCGAAGGTGGGGCAAGACGGATGTCGCACGCGGCGGCGTCTTTGAATCGATATGATTTTCCCATCACTAAAAAGTGCTTGTGATGTCATAGTTGGTAGTCAAAGAATGGCACGCTTTGTTTTCATAGAGATCTTGATACTTGCGTTATCTATCTATATCTGTGGTCCTGCTCAACTCCATTTAAGAACCATAACTAATTTCATATTAAAGTATTATATTTATTTTTTATGTTAGACCAATATCGTACTTACCAGAAGTTCAAGGTATAAAACCACACAAACATAAATACAACAATCTCTAATCATACAAGGTCTCATTATCAGGAGCGCGGATTTTAAAAGCAATTTGCTACTGTAATATATCTAGGTAATGTAAATACATATATCTTTCTCTATCTGGTTTGTGTAAGGCCATAATCCTATTAAATCTCTAAAACTCTTAATCCTGCAAACATGAAAATAGGACGACAGTATGTCATGTTAGGGATATTACCTAATTGTTTAGAAAATTATTCGAGTACTTACCGAGTAGGATAATACATATTTACATAAAATACTTCTAATCAATCTCTCTAGCCATTTCCTAACTATGTTGGGGTCGGCTTCCAGTCTAACCCGATGCAGCTGAATACCACAGTATTTTACAAAGAGCGACTACTTAGCTGACCTCCACAACCCAGTTACTGGGTAATAGGATACCCCTTGGTAAGACTGGTTGGGAGAAGGCCAGGCAGATGATGATGTGTGGGATTATAGATGGTGTGGAAAATTTACTGAAATCGGTAATGCACATGAAACAAGCTTAGCACATCAATGTCAAAAAAAGCGGTTTCTTTTTCATTGTGTTCACAACAGCCTACTCTCTCTCACAGAGAGGACGCCTGTGTCCCAGCAGTGGGAACACAGACTGGTAATGTTTATGCTAGTTAAGCCTAAATACTCATAAATCGACCTGTAAACATTCAATGCTAGACATACCTAAGCCTCCTCATAATTCTTAACAGTCAAAAAATTCAAAGATATAACATAATAGCTACTACTCATAGTGCTAAATTGTCAAGTTCACCAGTAATCTCACTCAAGTGAGCGCCAAAGACCAATAGATACTGGCCAGTGAGCGCACACAAAAGCTCTCATTTGTTTCGAAAGCGAACTCATTTGTTTTTAAAGTTACCGTCCGGGCGTCGAGAGAATGCGTTCACACCTGTCAAATTTAAATTCAAAATATTTTATTGTGGGCATATGTTAGTTACAGGTCTAAACAATAAATTAAAGTTCCAATAATATGTCCTGCTTAGTAGGCATACAATAACTATGTAGTGGCATTACATTTAAAATCATTTTACATGAAAGAAAGAAAGAAAATACATTTATTTACATGTCAAATTTAGTTATTATAAATATCAAAATATTATTATACAGTCAAATTAATACATGGTCAACAATTCAATCAATGATTCAAGAAATCTTGGATCGTATAGTAAGCTTTCTCAATTTAAAATTTCCGTAGTTTATTTTTAAATACTGGAAGTTCCTTAGTGCTCAGTATGTCAATAGGTATTTTGTTGTATATTTTTGATGCCATGCCAAAGAAGCTTTTATTAAATAGGTAGAGCCGTTTTATATCGAAATCTTTAACATTATATCTTCTCGATTTGAGTTTATGAAATAGATTTTTATTTGTCTTTATAAATACGGCTACTTCATAAATGTAAATTGCAGAAAAGGTCAAAATTTAATATTCTTTGAAATATGGTTCACATGAACCAGGAACACGGATACCCGCAATCGCGCGCATACACCTTTTTGCGCTTTAAATAGCACTAAATCGCTTAATGATAATGATAGTGGCATTGCCCCAGTATACGACTGCTTATCTCAGTGTCGACGAAACATAAGCATGGTATGCGGTCAATGTCAGTACGACAATGAGGGATTTTCTATTTTTTTTAACTCTTCCCTATTTGCTGGATAGATGGCGCTGAACTTGGTGAGTTACTGCAAGGAACGAAACGTCACAACATTTTTTGAATATTTCAATTTTGAGATCGTAAAACGAAACGTATCTACATAAAAAAGTAATTAATTAATTAACTACGAAGCAATTAGTTAACTTCGTTTTGGCTTTGGCACCTACTAACGTAGTCAGTTCATCGCCATCTACAGAGTTCTTGGAAACTACCTATGTTTTTTTTTAATACCTACTCAAAAAAAAACCTCTCATTCTCGCAAAACATGTATTCATTGTATGAAACTGACAGGTGTCAAGAACGCTCTCTCGTCGGCCGCTCTATAAGCATCGCGGATTCACAACAAGACTGCGTTCGAATTTCGAAGTGATTTTTAGAGAATAAAGGTGCCTTTCCACCAGGGATGTGCGAGGATGCGTAGCGAGGGATGTGTTTGTTAAGAAGCAATAGAATCACTTCATCTACCTAGCTTCGTTCGGCGCAGTTTTAGCGGAAACGGCTCGGCGGACCGAGGTTTTTGTACGTTTAAAACAAGTGAAGAATGTGTGCTAGGGATGTGTTACGACGGATGTGTGGCGCGCGCGCTCCGCTCCCACCACAGCTCACCCCACTCGCATCTAAAAAGACCCCGCTACACATCCTCGCGCCTCACATTTGCACACTGTTTCGAGCTTAGCAACGCACTCGCACTACACATTTGCACACCGTTCACACACACATTTCTGGTGGAAACACTCACACCGTTTCGCAGCCTCGCTACGCATCCTCGCATCACTCAGCTACCTCGCACATCTCTGGTGGAAAGGCAGCCTAAGGCTGTACACGGCACATTTTCTTTACGCGACGTAGTAAAACGTGTCCGTCAACAACCTTCCATAGTGATCCATAAACACTAACGAACCGTGCCTACACACGGCGTATAATAATGTAAACCACGTCGTAAAAACATGTGTCCGTCAACAACCTTCCATAGTGATCCATAAACACTAACGAAACATGCCTACAAACAGCGTATAATATGTAAACCGCGCCGTAAAAAAACGTGTCCGTGAACAACCTTCCATAGTGATCCATAAACACTAACGGACCGTGTCTACACACGGCTTATAATATGCAAACCGCGTCGTAAAAAAACGTGTCCGTCAACAACCTTCCATAGTGATCTATAAACACTAACGAACCGTGTCTACACACGGAGTATAATATGCAAACCGCGTCGTAAAAAAACGTGTCCGTCAACAACCTTCCATAGTGATCTATAAACACTAACGAACCGTGTCTACACACGGAGTATAATATGTAAACCGCGTCGTAAAAAAACGTGTCCGTCAACAACCTTCCATAGTGATCTATAAACACTAACGGACCGTGTCTACACACGGAGTATTATATGCAAACCGCGTCGTAAAAAAACGTGTCCGTCAACAACCTTCCATAGTGATCTATAAACACTAACGAACCGTGTCTACACACGGAGTATAATATGCAAACCGCGTCGTAAAAAAACGTGTCCGTCAACAACCTTCCATAGTGATCTATAAACACTAACGAACCGTGTCTACACACGGAGTATAATATGTAAACCGCGTCGTAAAAAAACGTGTGTTTCACGGCAAGAATACCTATCGTGTAGATACAGACGCCACTAGCACATCAAGCTACCTGAAACTGTCAAATGTTCCCAATCAAATTTGAACCTAATGTTTTAGTGATAAAGTTGAAAATCTATTAAAGAAATTTGACAGCTTGTAGTAGCTTGATGTGCTGGCGTCTGTACAAAGGGCTTAATACTACTGACTTCCGAACAAAGTACATACTAATTCCATGCTTTCGACCCCCAAGACACAGACAAAGGCCTAGTTTGGGGGTCACCGTTCAAACTGATCTTGTTTATGTACAAATTGATAAATATTATAGTTTTTTTAATTTCTTGTTAGCCTATATTTTGTCCCACAGCTGGGCAACTTCCGCCCCTTTTTCCTTCCAAATCTGTGTTTTGTGTGATCTTTGATGATGATCTATGATGGAACTGCAAACGTTATCAGATCGTCACACAACCTTCACCGTGAAAAAAATAAAGTATTAAATGCAATTTCTGCCTCTTAACATCACTATAATACATCACTATAAAAAATTACGTCACTCACCGCTTTCAAAACTCACGGAGTTCAAAAGTCACTAGTATTTCACTAAGAATTATTTACGTTGTAGAAAAAACATATTTTTTATCGTAGGTAGGTATGTCACTGCCCCACTACAAAAGACTAATCATTGGCATCTGATAATGACTTAATACACATGTAATTAATTAATCTATCTACAATTCGCTGCCAAAGATACGTTGGTTTTTAATTATTATCGCAGATACAGCGTGTTTGTTTTTTGTCACCGATTATTTCCAAATTTTAATGTGACAAGTTGTTAATAAACAAACTTTATTATATAATTATTTTACCAGATACACTAAAGGACTGTTTTTAAATGAAAATCTATGAAAACTAAATCATTAAATTTCCATCACAGGTCTTCATTTCAAAGCTAATCAAAATACCTACACCTATACAATTTAGCTGTTATCAGGTAAATGTAATCCATTCTAATATTATAAATTCAAAAGTAACTCTGTCTCTATGTAAAGGCCGAAAGAAATTCAGAGGTCACAGTCTCTTTAAAATCCAGACATCATCTTGGGCAGATCATAATATGACCCAGATTATTATTATATGATATATTGTCCTTTCCTGAGGACAGAACAACACAGGCTTGAGTGGACCTGTCCAATCTGTGCATGCATTTGAGCATTTTTAAAATTTACACTGATCGCTCGAATGTCAAAGAAACAAAATTGAAACAAAACATGTTTTTCCTATAAAACATCTCCATTCCAAGTGTGTTATTAAATTTACCAAATTCCCATAAAAATGTAGGTACACCTGTATCAACAAAACCGCGAAAATCGACAAAATGGAAACAAAAACATAATAAAACTTTGTAGATTGTGGTTAATACTGGTGTTAAAAGCTATACATGGCTTTATACTACTCATAGACGTGATTATTTGTAAATTTACAAATTATTTGCACGTCCTTTCTGAATGCACGTCGTTGCTGAGTAAATAATAATAAGAAAGAAAGAAAGAAAGAAAGAAAATACATTTATTTAGCACAGACTAAGAGACACACAATACACAACTATCTGGTAGTTAGATAATTATAGTCGTACATCAGGAAAAAAATAAGATAAAAATAAAAAGTGCAAAGTCCGATGTAAGAAATTAGCAGGAAAGTGTGCCTCACGGCTGCGCCAAAAAGGCCCAGTTCAGCAAAAATGCCAGACAGCTGGTGCCTGACGCTGGTTTTCAACTGGACCTGGTGTGTGAGGTGACGAATGTAAATCAGTTTTATACTGCATCGTGATGTGTGTAATGTGTATGCATAATTGTATAAATAAATAAAAATAAATTAGTGTCACATAAAAACAGTCAAGAATAGGTACCTATGTATAAAAAGCGTGATATTGAGTAACATTGCAAAACTAAACAATAAATAAATAAATCCTGATAAATAGATAAGTGACATGACCGCATCACACCGCATGATAGACCTTCTTATGCAAATAAAGAAATTCTCCGAAACGAGTCAGAACAGAAACCTGTTTTAATTTAAACGATGCCTGACTTGCCATGCTCCGACACAATGTCATAATAATTTATTAATCCGTGCACTGTAATGCACTACTAATAATAACAGTCACACCGGTAGATCGCTTTCCATCCATTTCATATCGTGACCCCTCCGTGCCTCGGAAAGCACGATAAGCCGTTAGTCCCGGCTGTCATTCGTAGATCTTTGACAGTTGTTACGAGTAATCAGAAGCAAGCAACCAGTCTTACCAAGTGGTATCGTGTAACCAGTAACTGGGTTGTAAAGGTCAGATTAGCAGTTGTTCTATGTTATACTGGTATTCAGCTGCATCCGGTTAGACTGGAAGCTGACCTCAACATCATTGGGAAAACGCTAGGCAGATTGATTGATTTTGTCTCCAATGATGTAACTGGTCCGACAAACAGCCATCTGATATTTTTTAATTATTTTCTGACACATGCTGGCTACGTCGCATTTCTAATGGTGGTGATTATTTTAATAAATTTTGACCATAGTACTATTTTATTTCAGCCAAACACTAGATCGTTGGTAAATACAATTAATTTACTCTTAAATAAAAATATTTAATCGTAATGCAAATAGAAATTAATTTTTATGAGTAGGTATAAATACCAAAATAATTGTAAAAAAATAGCATACAAACTTATAAATACGATACAACGCTTGTAGAGTTTCTTGCCCATTCTCCTCCATACGAAATTACCTTTTGGAATGGGGCATCTAGAATTAATACTATTTTTTATTCTTGTAAATATTGACTTTCCAAAGTGCCGTGTATGTGCCTATTTGAAATAAATTATTTGACTTTGACTTACCTTTCTAGAAAGTCTTGTCACTTTATCACCAAAATCTCGTATCACTTACACTCTAGCAACACTGTTAAGTCTTATAAAAACAACACTTTCCGTTTTATAAACACAAAACGTTTTCCAACAAAAAATTTAAATTAACTCACGGAAAAATAAAGAAAATAAATAATCAGATCACTTTTTTTTTAAACTAAAGCCGTAGAGAAAATACGGCCTTTTCCGAGCGGTGGGACAATATAGGTTACCGGAAAAAAGAAAATAGTCGTAGGTCTGTGAATTTTACTGGTTGTTTTTTTTTATAGTCACAAAACTGTCGAAAGTGGAGATCAACAAGAATCACTCCTTACAAAACCTTACTTTTCTCTTTTAAATAACCATGATTGGTATTCAAAAAGAGATGCTTTAACAAGAGATAGGTAATGACAAATGAGTTAACAACTTTTCATAAACCCAGAATAGGTATTTGAACAAATAAACGAAAATAAAAAGGTTTAGATAATAGTTAATCCGTTTTATTGCTGCAATAATGTGGGTATTAAAGAAAAGTATAATACTTATTGATAAAAAGTGAAGATTAGTTTTTAACATATGGAAAGACTGGCTGCTGCCTGCGACTTTCTCCGCGTGGAGTTTCTTGTTTCCCCGACCCGCCCCGTCGCATCGCATCGCCTGCCCGCGCCATTACTTCGTTTTCCCTTAACGTACTTCCTGACTTTTTCCTTTTTACTCGGCTCCTAAGGGTTATAGCGTGATGATAAATAGCCTATAGCCTTCCTCGAGAAATGGGCTATGAAATGCAAAAAGAATTTTTCAAATCCGACTGGTAGTTCCCTAGATTATCGCGCTCAAACAAACAAACTCGTCAGCTTTTTTATTAGTATTAGTATAGATTTATGTCGGAAAATCATAATTAATCACATTATTTCGCGGAATTGAGACGTAATTATTATATTTTTCCTTTCTTTTTGGTAACAGGAAATGAGACGTGGTTTTGTATGCGAGCGCAAGAAATCGTAGGTAATTTAGGAAAATTTAAAAAAAAATGTGTTTCTTACAAAAGTGCTATATATACATATCTACGCGGTCAAAATGCATGGATCAGCTATTTTTTTTTTAATAATAACCGTCAAAATTTCAACGCAGAGGTCAGCCGGTCGATTCTGTAAAAATCTCACCGTGGAAACTTAGGTGAAGTGAGTTTGTTTTTGCCAGAAATTGACACTATTGACAGCTCACTTCAGCTAAGTTTCCACGGTGATATTTTTAAAGATTAGCACCGCTGAACCATGCAAGTACAGATGCCAGCACATCAAGCTACCCGACACTGTCAAATTTTCCCAATCAACCTTGAACCTAATGCTTTAGTGATGAAGTTGAAAATCTATTCTTAAAGAAATTTGTCAGATTGTAGTAGCTTAATGTGCTGGCGTCTGTACTTAACCCATGGTAAAAGGTTGCACATCGGTGTCCCTGACACGCTGTACAATGCGCGCCACGAAAGATGAGACTTGACCCCGCCTCCCCCGCTCTTTCCGCCGCCCCTATGACGTCCGGTCCCGTCCCGCACTCAGACCTCATACCGCTAAAGATACCTAAAATCGTGTACTGCGCATGTCAAACCACGTGGTGTGTCAAGTCTCATCTTTCGTGGCACGCATTGTACCTACGAGTATATGCGGGGTAATTGCGTAACGCACTATCGCATTTTATTTTGACAGTTCAACAACATTCATTGCGTTATTTACGTTGTTCAGCAGACGTACTTTTCGAACAGATGAAGCAATGGATTACCAATATCCTTCAAAATGATTCAGATTGAGATTGATAGCGTGTGAAGGCTCCTTCAAACAGACGCGACACGTGATAAAATCGCGGGCGACACAAAGCCACCGCAAGTCGCGCAACGAGCGGTGCCTTTGTGTCGCGCGCGATTACACCACGTGTCGCGTCTGTTTGTAGGAGCCTTTACGCAATGCTGGTGTAAAAGACACTTAACGAAGCCGAGAGTCACTTGTACTCCCTCCCTGTCATTGTAATCTTTTTTGTACTGTGGCCTTAGTGTGAGTTTTTTCGACTCACGTTCCATTGCGAGCGCGTTAGAATTTTGTATGGGAAGTTAGGTTTTTCCTAGTGAGCACCAGGTGGCGCTATAACTTTTTTCCCCACAATATTCTAACGCGCTCACAATCGAACGTCAGTGAAAAAACTCACACTAAGGCCACTGGACCAAATATTTGGCATATCCATGTTATGTCGCAAGTAGCACAAACAGCTCTACTTACTCCGATCACTGACTATAATATCTCCCGCGTCGAAGGCTAGTTTCCATTGAGACTGGCCGCCGTAGCCGAAATGCGGTTTGGAGGACTTAATTTATTATTTAGACTAAAAAATAATGTGAACATCCTGTGTTTGGAAGGCGATACCTACTTCCTAAGGCGTGTGTGAATTTGTCATTAATTATTAATCATGCAAAAACATGATTCTTGAAATGAGTAGTTTTCTAAGAGCCTTGTCATAGCTATTTAACTTACCTAGGTAGGTATCAGACTGCTGATAACGGTATCGTCTTTTTAGGGATAACCTATGATTCTCCTTGACCAGCACCCTAAGAAACGCAGAAACAACTTCAGAGATCCCCCCCCCCCTGCCTCTTAATTTAAAGTGCTAACATATATTTATTAGGATTATAATTAGGTATGTGCGTCTAACAATGCAGAGCCATGTCTGGAAGGGCCTTTTGAAGAAAGAGCTATCGCAGCTTTGACCTGACCCAGCAGACGGGCCAGACGGCATGCATGCATCAGTCATCGTGTACCTCAACCACATTTTAGGGAGCTCAACGACCAGTCACACGACGCTACCAGATCTGCAGGACATTTGCGTAGGTGATTTAAAAAATACTCAAAACTGCCAAACAGTTATAAAGTCATGTATTCAATCTAGCCTGCATGGTACTCACCACACATAGGTACAGTCAGTTTTCCTTTTAAATGTCATCGTAAATATCATACGTATTTGAAGTGAAAACTTGTTTAGGCGCGTTGGGAATTTTTTGAGATGGGGAAAAAACCACTCAGCTTGTGAGTTGTGTATAAGACGATTTAAAAAATACACACGTAATTGTTCAAGTTTTCACTTCTCCTGCCCTCCCCCGAGTCCTTCCAGAAACTCCTTTCCCGCGCCATCTCGAACCAACCCTCGCGGTATACATGAGGATGACTGCTGGGCAAAATTTTCCACACAATGGGTACCTGAAAATGGACGGCGCCGCCGAGGTCGGCCTAGAAAGTGGTGGCGTAACAATCATAAATTATGTCACGTAGATCAATTAAAATGTCAATATACAAAATAGTTTGTTGCAGTAGTTTAATTAATCCCAAGCTAGATATAATATTTAATCATCTTGAGAGCAGCAGTGCGATTCTATAACCATCTCACCGTGAAAACTTAGGTGAAGTGAGGGTGGAGTGAAGAGTCAATAGTGTCAATTCCTTGCAAAAACAAACTCACATCACCTAAGTTTTCACGGTGAGATTTTAACAGAATCGACCGGCTGTGGTGGCTGTGATAACGGCCCCGACTTACTGAGTTGTAGGTCGTCTCCAATGCTCTCAAAAACGGGGAAGGTAAAATAGGTTGAGGAAACCGGTATGTCCTAAAACCAAAAATTCGAAGACATGTGACATCTACAAACTCGCACTGGGCCCACGTGATGGGATTATGGCCAATTTTCACTCCTGGGACACAGGCGTCTACTGTGAGAACGGAGGAGGCCTGTGTCCCAAGAATGGGAACGTTATAGACTGATTATGGTATAATTAATATTCTTTACTAGAATTAGAATTCATTCTTACTTTAGATACAACGTTAGTACAAACGAAATCCAGATAAGATTTTGATAAATTCAAATTAAGGCGCTACCTCGAAAATCTACTTTTGAAACGCAAAAGTAGAGTGATAGCTATAATGTGCGTACGCTAGGAATAAAATGACGTATGTGCCAACACGAATTTCCTCCTTTTTTAACAAAATAAATGAATTGGGCCCAAACAGTAAAGGCAACATAGATGCTACGGACGCCAGCACATCAAGCTAGGTACCCGAAACTGTCACATTTTCCCAATCAACTTTGAACCATATGCTTTAGCGATAAAGTTGAAAATCTATTAAAGAAATTTGACAGATTGTAGTAGCTTGATGTGCTTGGCGTCTGTATCGTTGAAACGAAAACAAGAACACTTTTTCACAACGAAATCATTACGGCCTTAGGTATCCTTAAGATGTTTTCGTGCACAAATTGGTTATGGACACGTGATGCAAAGCACTGAGGGACATTTCATGCCAAAAGTTTTGAGTACCTAATGTGGATGATTAAGTGGCTTTAAGAGTAGGGGACGACCAAAGAAAATGATGGATGGGCTGTGTGAATCATGACGTGGCTTGAAAGGGGGTTACACTGAGATGATAGCTGATAGAGAAGTATGGATGACGATTTGCGCTGACCCCAAATTATGATACGTTTAGTAGGATGTATGAAGAGCACGTCTGAAACAGAGAAGGAACGGGCCTTGATCAAATGATCACTACGCTTGTTCAGTAGATGACTGCAATTCCCTTAACATTACATCAGTTTAAGTTTCCCACGATGATTTCCTTTCTTTCGTAAATCTTCGATAGCCGTTACGGGTCGTTAGAAGCCCGAAAGTCTGTCAGTCAGTCTTACTAAGGGGTATCGTGTTAGCCAATGACTGGATTGTGGACAGTTATTCTGTTTGTCCACCACCCTAACGTGGACACGCGGAAACGTATGTCTGAGAATCCACCTTCAGCATCATTCTCCTGTCCTTATGCCAATCTATTTGCATGTCTTTTTCTTCCATATTTCTATCCATATTTATTAGTCGTTATCTCACTAGCACCCCCTTCAGTCCGAGAATCCACCTTTTTCAATAAATTCCGTTTATTCAACTAGGCCTAGGGTGTACCTATATATGCGGTGTCTCTCCACAGACAATGGCTCACCTGCATACGTGAGGACCTAATGGCTGCGTCAGCGAACGCTATCCACATTGCTCAATTTAGAGCCAAACAAAAATAAAAACGATATTTTTGCCATCGACACGCTAAGAAGTAGAGACCAACCGGTCGATTCTGTAAACATCTCACCGTGAAAACTTAGATGAAGTGAATTTATTTTTGCTAGGAATTGACACTATTGACAGCTCACTCCACGCTCACTTCACCTAAGTCTTCACGATGAGATTTTTACAGAATAGCACCGCAGAAAACTAGGTCAGATTCGGATTGAAGGATATTTTATTATTAGAAGATTGAGGTTGGAGGATTGAGGTTGGGTCAGATAGTCAGTCGCTTCAAGTAAAATACTGGTATTCAGATACATCCGGTTAGACCGGACGCCGAGACCTATAGTTGGGAAAACGCTGGGCGGATGATATTTTCCTACACGTGAGTTTGTTTTTCCACACATGTTTTGGTTGTGACTGTCGTCAGAACGTATGCATTCCTTTAAAATCAGGTGACGTAAATGCCTTATCATTCCTAATTGCACTTATCTGATACTCGTATAATAATTTATCACTACTTCGAGGAATTGTGGCGCCAAGAAAAGAGAAAAATAAACATATGTTGGTCCCATGTAACAGGCCACTTTAGACTTCGTACTGCTACTGACAAATTCCTAATGGAAAAGCCCAATAAGACTGCTCGTCTTGGACATCGAACCTTGTTTAGCAGCTTCAGCAGCAAACCAACGATTCAGTCATCAAGGGAAAACAAATGTTACTAGGGGATAATCATAGTGATAAATTATTGTAATGATTCAAGGTGATATATTGAAAAAAATGTGTTTTTTCAATTTCGTGTAACTTGTCAAGAAAATAACTTGTTAAGCTGCCGCTCTATGTAAAATACTGGTATTCAGCTGCATCCGGCTAGACTGGGAGCCGACCCCAATACAGGGAAGCATCACACTCATTATCGACGCGAAAACTGTTTTGTTACCATGAATTCAGCAAATTCAACGTTCGTGAGTCTAGAATCATGTGCTGAATTCATGGGTTAGGGGGTCTAAGGAAGGAACACGGGTGGGTTTTAGTCTGTAAGAGTCTGACACTCACTTCCGCTCCACCCAGAGCGGGAGGGGTCATTTGATGATTTCCCATCCTGGAAAAAAAAAGGCCTTGAAAGGCCACTTTGGCAGAATTATAAAAGAATAACATTATGAATCATAACATGGCTAAGACAGCCCGTTTTTTCTTTTTTTCGCTGCACTACCTACACGCTACCTACGTAAGGTATAATCAGAGATTGGATTGATTGGTATTTTAGCAGTCAAAAAAAAATTACTGAAAAATCCTTTACCAATGGGATTTGATACGATTAACTTAACAGTTAACTGTCCATTATGATTCATAATGTTATCCTTTTACGATTCTGCCAAAGTGGTTTTTTAGGCCCCCAGTTTGCGCGTCGACGTCCCTGCCACCCTGTGTATTTGGGCAGATAAGTAGGAAGTCGCCAACACGAAGTGAGCAAGCCTGGTGTTCAATGCTCGTTCCGTCGCTATAGAGGTTCCTTTTAGATAATTTAAATAAATAAAACAAATTATGCATTTTTCTAAACGTATATTTATTAGAAACATAGCAACAATACCCTTATTTACTCTACAGTAATTACAAATGGCGGTGGACCACCTACAGGGCCGTCTGAAGCGGGTGCATGGGATCAATTAGGGTGCATGGGAGCAATTAGAGTGCATGTAAGTAATTTGGGTGCGTAGGAGCAACCTGGGTACATGGGAGCAAATAGGGTACATGGGAGTAATTTGGTTGAATAGAAGCCACACACATATATTAACGAAACGGTTGAAACATTGATTTATGGGTTTAAAAAGCGGTTTGCAGCGATTCTCGCGCCACGGTTGCGCTGTTATTTTTGTATGGAATGTAAATTTTGTTGCAAGAAGCATCAAGAAGATTGGAAGCGGAAGGCCTATACCCAGCGGTGGACTACGATAAACTGTGGTGATTAATCATTATTATACATCTTCGTTTCTCTCCGCATCATGAAATTACAGACAGATTTTCACAATGGAGATCTAAATTAATATTATAAAGGATTGTTAAGCTTTCACGCTAAAACGGCTGAACGAATTTGGATGAAATTTAACACATGGCTAGACCATGACCTTGATTAGGACATAGGATGGAGTTTCTTGCCCGTTCTTCTCCATAGGTACCTACGCTTTGGAATGGGCAACTAGCTTCATATTTTCTGACTGACCGACTCCTTGACAATTCAAAAGTGCCTGTAAATGGTTTAATTGAAATAAATGCTTTGAGTTTGAGTTTGAGGATACTTTTTATCCCGATATTACCTCAGAATCGAGACTTATGCGGGTGAAACCGCGAGTGCAGCTAGTCTTAAATAAAGAAAGATATCTGAATGATTTGATGCTATTGTCTGGCGACTTTTATGTCTCTTTTTGATGCTCAACTTTTCAAATAAATTACCTACTTTACACTCGTGACGTGTCGTATGACGGCCCTGTACTTTTTAATTTTTTGTACCTATTTTCTAACGCACTAGGCAAGCTGTGGGACTATTGTAACATATTGATAGCCTCGTGCGTTTCATGCGTTTGGTTTTAAATGAAAAGCGAGAACTTGTTTTACACAATTATTTAAAAAAATTAAAATCTATTCGTATTAATTTTCTGAAAATCATAGTTTTCAGATTAAAAAAAATATATTCTGAATGAGTTTTCTACGGGGATCCTTAATTGCTGAAAAGACCTGGTGCCGTATTATCACGGTTTAATGCCATCAGGGTGCTTACTCTTCAATTTAATTCCGATAGATCGACATTGGAATTGTGACGTTTCGTACTCTTGAGTTCGATGCTAGCGCCAAATGATTTTTAGATTGGGTGTCCATTTTGGAGAACTAAGTGGAATTGGGTTCGGGCTTGGCGTGGGGTGATTGTTGACAATATTGTTTCAAGAGTACCGAATCACGTGACTGTAAAATTAACATTGGAATCATATTGGCATCTCATTGGAATTAAAGTTAGTTTGGAGAGTAAACCCCCAGGATTCCAGTATAAAAGAGAGACGGAGCTATACATGACCGATAGCTCTATCCCTTTTTCGCACTGGAATCATGGCATTAATACTTCGTAATACGGCCCCAGCTCTTCAGAAACACTTAAATGCGTTTTATTTTGATAATACTGAAAATCTTTAGATGGATTTTTGGAAACAATCGTCCTAAGCACCAAACAATAATTTCCTCGTAAATAAATCTTTATCTTTATCTCGTAAATCCAGTTTAAAAACTCATTTTACATAAAGTCAATAATTATGTAAGTATTATTGTGTGAAAGTAAAATAAATTCTCGCTTCAAGTCACATAATGAGATCAATATAATTGCGCTACATATCAATCAACAGGGGTAGAGGCAGTAACCAGTTACATGATTAATTATATTCAATTGCATTGGTACATAAATTATAATTATTTGTACTAAATTAATAATAACATTTTTGGTTAAAATTATATGAAACTAAAATTTTATTCTATGTAAAGTAATAACTTAAAATAAATTCTAACCCTCTTATATATATCTTAAATTCATATAGCTTCATGGTTTTTCCCTGAAAGTGTAAGTGTGTCTGTGTGTGGTGTGTGTGTGTGTGTGTTTGTGTGTCTTACAGCCATAATCCGAACCTATTGTAATTATAAACGAAGGCTAAATACTGATTCGAAGTCACTACTGGCCCTGTGTCCTAACCGAAAGCGATTGTCGAGCGAAAATGCCATTACGCGATCGTTTACATGACAGCTGACATACACACGCGACAATCACAAGCCACAATCACTTTCGGTTAGGACGTGGGCTAAGAATTGCACGGCTTGCGAATCGAATTTGGGATCCCACTATGGCCAATCTTGCGACTACGAAACCAACAGTCTTTCTGGTTCAAGTTTATAAATAAGAGGGTTAGTATAGGTATTATATTGAATATGGGATGGACAAAGCAAAATAATATTTGGTAACTTATTGCACTCTTAAAATCATTATACACTACGCCAAGCTTGTTGATAATGGCATTATTTTACATTAAGGGAGGCCGCCAATGTGCAACTTAGTTGCCCAACAACTTTTTGTCGATGAGAGACGACGAGATTTGGACGATGCGCACACGAAAGCGACAGCCACGCTACATTTTTGAACTGAAACTTCTTTACGCACGGTTGACTTGGGGAGTAAGCTGGCGAACGCGTGACGTAAGCGTTACGAAAAGTGTGATCGGGCAAGCCGAACGGGAGTTAATTGTGGGATATAAGCAAGAGAAAACAGTGCGCGCGCACATTTTCTTTCTCTCTTCCTCTCATAGCCAAATACGTTCCGTATATCTATCTAAGCACAGTGCAGGCCTATATAATAGTCTGTATCACAGTGTAGGAGCAAGAGAGAGAGCAGTGCACGCACACATTTTCTTTCTCTCCTTCTCTTATAGCTAGTAAATGAAATATGTATATATCTCAGTCAGTAGTTCGTTTGCGACTTTACTAGCGTTACGCGAACGGTGATTCTTTGGTTATTTTTTTTCGTAATTCAAATAATTGAAAAAAGATAATTATATATGCAGACCTATATATATTTATACATATATCTATACTATATCTATATTTAATATTATAAAGCTGAAGTTTGTTTGTTTGGATGAACGCGCTAATCTCTGGAACTACCAGTCGGATTTGAAAAATTGTTTTTGCATTTGATAGCCCAGTTCTTGAGGAAAGCTATAGGCTATTTAACATCACGCTATGACCTTTAGGAGCCGAGCAAAAAGAGAAAAGTCAGAAAAAACGCTAAGCAAAACCGAATAGCGCGGGCAGGCGATGCGATGCGACGGGGTGGGTCGGAGTAACAAGAAATTTCACGCGGACGAGTCGCGGGCAGAAGCTATATATACATACAGATGGAGCTAGAGAAGTTTCACGTCGGTCGTGTGGTCATAAGCACTCGCTTTTTTTTTAATTTTTAGTTGAGCGGCATCTGGCTAGCCGGCAGTGGCGAAGGATTCATACAATTCGATTCCTACCGGCTTCCCTTTGAAAAATGGTCAGACCAATGTTAATGGGCACAGTCAGTATTCTATAAACAAATAATATAATCATATTAAAGATAAATCTACTCCGGCTTACCTCTTATAAAAATTGACCCTTCGCTACTGCTAGCCGGCAACTTTTTGTCGCCGTGCACGCACTTGCATTGCAACCAATAAACGGGCGATTGTTGCGTCCAAACCCACGGACAAAAATGTCTCCCAGCTGTCGCGTCGCTACGTGCGCGCAGTTTCATAAAACCAATAGAATTAAGAGGAAATGCGGGTGATCGTTTCTTCATAGAAACGCTCTCGCCGCTTTCCTTTCTGTTTAATGACCATAAAGCAATGATTTTTTTACAGAATAACTTGTATGTCCCTATGTTTTCCTTTTGATTTTAGTAGTTTCTGAACTGTCCATATTAATACATATACGTGTTTTTTTTGGATATTCCATACCTCTGGCATAAGTAAAAATAATACAAAATGTCCTAGAACATGTGGTTTAAATGAAAAATGAAAACAAAAAAATATATAATTGAAAAATAATTCATATGCCAGGTGATTCTTTGTTACATTATGGTCTCATTCATACCATAGAGTTATGGGATATCAAAAAAAACACCTTGTATATTATGATATCTAGAGGTGCTTTGATACACAATAATTGAACATTTTATTCATAAATTATCATTTTATAGCCAATTTGTTTCTAACAAACTTAGGTTCTTTTACATGAACACAATACAATTTGTTTACCTAAATTATAATAGTATCATAATTATACAATTTCATCAAAATATACAAATAAATATATAACAATAGATTTTTAGAAGCTGTAAAGTGTTTTAATTACTCTTATATCAGTTTTACCTAAGTGTCGACTACGAATAATAAAAAGTCAGGGAGCGTAACTATGAACAAAATCAACGAGTAATTCGGCTCCAAACTTCACTACTTTGACAAAATATCTCGAGTATTCGAACGAAAGAACACACATTCAAATAAGCCAATCAGCTGTTCTCGCGTAAAGCGTTGTATTCCGGCAAGCGCCGTGATTGGTTCTGGTGCGTGGTGGCCTTTTCGGCAACGCCCACCGCGGTAAACATTTGCGTGGTGGTATTTTTGAGATTGAGTTACTTGACTTTTATTATGCTTAGACAGTAGGCTGTAGGAATGTAATGCTTAAATATTATTGTGCTGTTGAATAGAATACTCTTTAGTTGGACTCGGCGCTGACCATCTTTAAATTCCGAGACCCTTCCGTGCCTCGGAAAGCGAATTAAGCAGTTGGTCCCGGCTGTCATTTGTGGATCTTTGACAGTTGTTACAGGTCGGCAGAAGCCAGAAGATTTTGATTTCTGAGTACGGCAGTAAAACAGAATTTCCTCATACTTTCAACTTCTAAAAATCTATTGAAAAAAATACTGATTTACTATCACCTAATTTAAATCACAAATCACACCATTATATACTAATTTTGTACATAACAATATCAAATTAAATAGTGCGCTACATAGACAAAACAACGCTAATTTAAGCCAAGTAAGTATACTTTAACACACGGTAAACGAGCTACTGAAGTTGTGAAAGTGGTGTTATGTTATACCGTTATAGAAATTAATTGTTTATCAAATTGACACACGTATGTCAATTTCCCGTGTAAAGCTTTGGTATCCTAGGAAAACGGTTCCGTCATATTATAAAGGCTGTCATAAAAAACTGTCATTTACACCAGTATTTGACATTAAGCCATACCCAGCTGCCCAAAGATTTAAATCGCTAGATTTGCTCTCACCATACTTCAGTCACGCGCAAAAGTGTCAATACTGAGAAGAGTGTGCTCTCACATTAGTGACCTTACAAGCTCCGCTAATGAGACACACTTGTTTTTCTATTCCATCGTATTACATAGGATACGCGCAGTGCTTGACGGTTTACTTTCTTTTTCTGGCCGGACTTAAATTTTTGGGTATAAAATGTTCGACACTAGAATGATGTCATTTGACCACACTTTTCAAAATATATGCTGTATATTATTATAGGTTATGGTCAATCGTTGGCAAAAGATTTTCTGAATAATTGTAGCTACAGGAACCTCAAAAATAAACTACATATCTGCTTTTAGGCACCTAGTTTAAAGTATTTAAGTGCTTTCAATTTGGGCGATACATTTGTGGCCGATAGTTGCGCAACAGTGGCGCAGTATTCGATGTACAGATGCCAGCATATCAAGCTACTACACTACTATCTGTCAATTTTCTTTAATAGAATTTCAACTTTATCGCTAAAGCATAAGGTTCAAAGTGGATTGGGAAAATTTGACAGTTTCGGGTAGCTTGATGTGCTGGCGTCTGTACAATTTGACAACAGTAATACAGTAGCGAACCGCAAACATGGTATAACAAAACAAAAATTGTATTAATTAATTTACCATTAAATATTGTTTCGTAAATTGCCTACCAATTTAAATTGTCCGTTTATTCAAATCACACTTGTCATTCTTTGACAGTTGTATGAAATTGCTTTAACACGGCAAATTGACGTAGGGCATCATTCATCATCATCAGGCGACTAGAATCAATTCTATTTGTTGTAATTTCTGACGTTCAAAAGTGCCTTTTATGTGCCTATTTGAAATGAATGCTTTGACTTTGATAAACAATTTCATTACATAGATCTATATTTAGCGTGTGAAAATATTTATAAGTAGGAATTGCTTAATAGTGTTTTTATCTTACGAAGCGACGCGCGCTTTACTTATGGTTACCATATACACTTGGTGACCACAAGTAAAACGCGCACCGCTCATTATAGAGCTTCGCCTCTATCACTCATATCTGTGAATTCTTTTTCTACCGTTTGTTGTGTAATATTTATACCGGATACGACAGTTTGGCAACTGTTGCGCCACAGTTGAGCGTTAGTTGCGCCATAGTTGCGCCACATATCGCCTAAATTAAAAGCTCTCGATTCACATTAGGATTTCTTATCTTTACATACACACATTTTGTACAGTTTACACCACCACCACCGATTTTTTTACTACATAAAACACTTTCAAACATATTTTTTTATACAACTTTAGGCCAATTCTGATGTATGTAGTTTTAAGAGAAGGAGATTTGGTACAAATTGAATTGACATATTTGAGGATACAATATTATTGATTTGGGTAAAAAAAGCACTTTACATCACATCATCATTATTATAATTAACATGTACCTAAGTATTTTGTCTTGATTTTAAGAATATTATAGATTATGTACTCAATCTCGTCTTTTTCTTTCGTTTTTTTTTATAATTACATGTTTGCCATATTTTTCTAAATTTTTAAGTGTTTATTTTTATTTTATACACTTGTGTTGGTATGCAGTAACGATGAAATGCGGTATGCAACTTAACGGAGCATCCCTTTATTTTTTATTAATAATAAATTCATTATCTTGTCTTTGGGTAAATAGAAACCATGTTTGCTTGAGAATGGGTTGATCTAGCACTACTTTGAGTTTAATCTAGCATAATAAACTTCTTCTAATTTGTAATGGCGGTGGCATCTATCCAAATTATGCACCTGCCACCATTTGTGTTCCCTTTTACTTTAAGGGGGCAGAAAAGTAGCCCGCGAAATTCAAATTTACTTAGGTTTTATGCAATTTGCAGGTCATTTTCAGGTTGTATGTTGAATAAAACATGATTCGCGACCGTAACAAATATGGCTTTACAGAATTATAATCATTAGAATCAGCAATACAACTCCTTAAGTTTGAATTGGCCTCAAGTGTCATCATTTTCTATTTACCCCAAGAAAAAACTGTAAGTATTATGAATAAAATAAAATATTTGCTGTCATAAACTGTTTGTGCAACAATTTATTTCAGGCAACACTTTGTAGCCCGCAACATCGCGCCATGTTGAGTGCTTTCTTGTTACTAATCATTATTCTTGTAATGTCCTGTTGAGCGATTGTTGGTCAACATATGGGCAACTATTAGTTGCCGAGTTTCTTAATGGCTATATAGCACAGAGTATTAAATAAATGGAGTTTATTTCGGTCTAATTTGCCTATAATGTACCGCGCACCCATAATCTTCAAACTGAAAAACAGCAATGCTGTTCAGCAACTGAAATACATAAATATTTTAGTGAAATCCCCAAACAAATCAGATTAAGGGTCAAATCACATTGGCTAGAACGAGAAGTCCGCTCGCAAACATCCGCATTCATTAACATTGAAAGTACGTTTATGTGCGTATAGACTTTTCTGTCTACGACTGACGCTTCGTAAGCTATAGTTTCTTACGACAGCACTGCGTGATCGAATCAGAAATGAGGAGATCCGCAGGAGAACCAAGGTAACCGACATAGCCCGAAGAATTGCCAAACTAAAGTGGCAGTGGGCAGGGCATATTGCTCGCAGAACAGATGGCCGATGGGGCCGAAATGTTCTGGAGTGGCGACCGCGTACCAGAAGACGTAGCGTTGGAAAGCCAAGGTGGACCGACAAACTCGTGAAAGCCCCAGGAACCCGTTGGATGCGAGAAGCACAGAACCGGTCGAAGTGGAGGTGCTTAGCGGAGCCCTATGTCCAGCAGTGGACGTCTTTCGGCTGAAATTATGATGATGGTGTGCTTCGGAAACACACCTATTTACTGTGCCAAAACAAGCACCTCAAACCCCACTGCCATCATTTTCATGACCGCCGTCACTGAGGCCGTTATGTGACGCCCACTGCTCTTTATTGAATTCATCCTAAATTTATATTTAATTTTATTGTTAAACCTCCATTTTTTTAAAACGTTGTGTCTTCAAACAATTGATTCATATCGATAATTTTGTACCAAACTATTAATTTTTCGGTGACTATTAACAGAACTTTCTACTTCTAATTCATTCTCTCATTCATTGCTATAGTTACTTCAGAACTTCGTGAAAGCGGTCAAGCCTCGTTTAATACATTGCTGGGTAAGATCACATTGTTGCATTAAAATTGATTTCGTAGTGAAAACGTAGCGTTTTTGTGACGATTTTTAACTGTTTCTTGAACTAAATTACGATCCCTGTGGTAAATAGAAAAAATGGTGATTCAAGTTATTTATTTAAATACATTTTGGTTCTAAAAGAGAACCAAGATTGATAAGAGAATCTCTGATTTCATACATTACTCAATGTCAAACACATTACTTCTCTATGGCACAGTCGGTTAACAAAAACACTACGTTCCCACTACTTCAGCACTGCATTTAATAATATCATACAAATTACAAAACTCTCATCCAAACACAAAATTTACACAAAGCAAAAACACTATCAACTAATAAACGCCGCGTTTACCTGCGTCGCAACTGCGTGGCAACTGCGGGGCGACAGCGTGGCAACTTTCAACACCGCCGGTCGTTATTGTTGCGATATGCGATTCTATGCTAGTATCTATAGTAGTTAGGTTTAAAAGGGCCTACTTTGTTTAAGCCTAAGTACTTCGCCTGTTCGTCGGTAAGTTCTGTTAGATGGGCGTCGAACGTGGGTAGGTGAAGGCTTGCCACGTACTCGTCCATTTTCTTAGGTAATAGGTATACGTCAGCCTGCAACAGAAATTAATATTCTTATGAAAAAATCCTTTGTTCTGTCGACATTTTTCAAATACACAACAAAAAATCGGTTACTGAAATTCGCCATTGCGATTGTGTTTTTGCTGAGGGGCCCGTGGCTAAATAATAATAGCCGCACCGGTCGATCGATCAGGTTAAGCTACGCTTGCCGCGGTTGGTCTGTGGATGGGTGACCATCTTTACATACCAAGTGCACTCCGTGCCTCGGAAAGCACGTGAAGCCGTTGGTCCCGGCTGTCATTCGTGGATCTTTGACAGTCGTTACGGGTAGTCAGAAGCCCGAAAGTCTGACAACCAGT
Source organism: Luperina nickerlii (assembly GCA_963855955.1). Classification (NCBI taxonomy): domain Eukaryota; kingdom Metazoa; phylum Arthropoda; class Insecta; order Lepidoptera; family Noctuidae; genus Luperina; species Luperina nickerlii. The sequence goes on from OY979689.1 coordinate 2,072,962, forward strand.
CTTACCAAGGGGTATCGTATTTTCCAGTAACTGAATTGTGGAGGTCAGATAGGCAGTCGCTCCATGTAAAATACTGGTATTCAGCTGCATCCGGTTAGACTGGAAGCTGACCCAAACATAGTTGGGAAAAGGCTCGGCAGATGATGATTACGTTTTTGCTGTAACACATCATCTGCCTAACCTTTTCCCAAGTATGTTGGGGTGGCCTTCCAGTCTAAGTGCACGCTGCTGAATTCTAGTATACTGCCTATCTGACGTTCACAACCCCGTTACTCAGTAACACAATACCCCTTGGTAAGACTGTTTATCAGACTTTCGGGCATCTGACTACCCGTGACCACTGTCAAAGATCCACGAATGACAGCCGGGACTAACGGCTTAACGTGCTTTAAGAGGCACGGAGGGGTCTTGGTAGCGGGGTTTGAGTTCCCTTCATAAGGGGATGTTCCTAACTGCAGCATTATGTCTACTCTCCCAAATAACGGCATTGAATGACCATGACAACACAAACACGCCTGTATTCCCCAAAGAGTTAAGCAGAGATATACCTACAGTGTAGGGCGATCACATTTCGTCGGTAATGTTTAAGTCCCATGTACAGACGCCAACACATCAAGCTACTACAATCTGTCAAATTTCTTTAATAGACTTTCAACTTTATTTCTAAAGAGTAAGGTTCAAAGTTGATTGGGAAAATTTTACAGTTTCGGGCAGCTTGATGTGCTGGCGTCTGTGTGTGCTGGGGTGACCCTATTGCCAACAACGGGGCACAGACTCCGGACTGCTACTGAGACATTCTAGATAAAAGAGGAAAAACCCAATAACGCTGTGCCCGCCCCGGGAATTGAACCCAGGACCTCATACTCTGCAGTAGCGCTTGCCATCAACTGAGGGGCAATTCTCGTAATTTTAAGAACGTTCACTGTCTGAACTCAGTCTCAATCTGTCAAAAAATCCCTATAATTTCCCTACATTTGGACAAGTTTTTGACATTTGTTTGTCGCCGAGGTGAGACTGCGACTAGATTTTGAACGTTTTAAATTACGAAAATTGGCCTGCAGATCAACGAAGCAGACCAAGACAAGATAGTCCATAATATGCTTTATCTTAATAATTAGCCTCTAATGTTCCCACTGCTGGGACACAGGCCTCCTCTCAGTGAGAGGGGGTGGGCCATAATCCACCACGCGGAACCAGTGCGGGTTGGTAGATGTCAATGTCTTCGAATTTTTAGGTTATAGGACATGCCGGTTTCCTCACAATGTTTCCTACACCGTTTCGAGAGCAGTGGTGATGAAATAATTAACACAAAGTAAAGCGCCTTTCTGGGTTCGAACCTACGACCTACAACTTGTAAGTCGCGGCCGATACCACCTGGCCACCACTGCTCTACTTTTATCTTAACATACTACCATGTGAATCTAAATAAAAGCTTGTAATATGGTAAACAAGGTGATCTCGTGACCTATTAAACACACATACCTACATAACATGGCGCCTGAAAGTACACTTATATTTCGCCCAATTATGTTTTAGACCCATATACTATGGGGAAAGCCCATTGCCGTCAAAGAAAAACAAAACTCCTAGTGTTAAAACTGAATTACATCTTAGGATCAAACCGAGGAGCCCAGTCGCACTTACGACCGCAACAATTGATCAAGCCCAACCGACCTATTCCGTAAAAAACTCACCGTGAAAACTAAGGTGAAGTGAGCTTGAAGTGAGCTGTCACTCCAGTTAATCCTATAGTCTGTTTTTTAATCTCGTAGACTAAACTGACATTACGAGTGTTGTCAGTTTATTGCAATTCTTAAATAGTGATGTGGTACAACCGAAACTTAGCGTTAATAAAATCAAGTATCGTTTTTTACAATAAGTTATCCTGAAATAATGTGTAGGTACTTATTTAAAACGTAATAATATAAAATTAATAATGTAAAACATATATTTTTAATTACATAACTTAATTACAGGTATTCGCGTTAATCTGATTCAGATAATGACTCCATGTCTGAGGAATATTCTGAATCATCAGAATCGCCACCTACTTCTATGATAAACCTATCAGTAATGTCGTCGGTTATATGGCCCAGATGACACATTTGATCTTCAATTTTAATTACATGGACTACACAGTCTTTTAGGGTCACTTGACGAAGCCCTTCTTCAAAAAGGTTTCGTACTTCATTCATTTTGAATGTTTTACTATTTTTAGCGACATGCCCCTTTACTTGAGCCCAGACCAACTCAATCGGGTATAGCTCGCAGTGGTAATGGGGCAGTCGCAAAATAGTGACACCCCGTTCAGCAGCCATCTCGTCGACAACATACCTTTCCTGGGCGTTTTTGTGCTTTCGGGCAATTTCATTTAATTCGGGCTTTAACATTGTCTCGTCATATGAAATATTTTTTTGATTTTAGCCAATCTTGGATTTTTTTAAATGGTCGGATTACGCATGACGTTGCGTGGTCAGATTTCCCTGGCAGTTTGTAGCACGTCGTGAAGCCGTGTGTACGTACGTGAATTTTAAATATAAGACTTTGAATGAAATTTAAATTCGTCTATTATAGATAAAAAGTTACGATTCAACAAACCGGTATCGTAGGTACAACACTGCACAAAAGAGCTGGCAACATTATTTGTAAATTTGACATTTGCATGTGTCAATTTAGTCTACGAGATTAAAAAACAGACTATAGTGATTGACACTATGGATATGGACCGCTCACTTTAAGCTCAAGTTTCCACGGTGAGATGTTTACAGATTAGGTCGGCAGGTTTAACGGGCGATTTTTTAACGCGACGGTTTTTTATTGCGCACTCATGTTTCAACTCTCAATGTCAAGCCGAACATTGAAAAAGCAACAGAGTGCATCGCTTTAAAAACACACTGTTGGATCATCAACTCTTGGCGCTAAGCAGTGAGTTAAAAATCCAGTGCGCGGCTAAAAGTCGCCGCGTTAAAAAGTTGCCCGTGGGTACGAGGGATAACGAGACAATTAGGAACACGTACATACTAACAAGTGATACTATAAAGCTTGTAGTATGACAAACAAGAGTAGTGAAGTCGTGTCGTGACCTCTATTACACTTTCACAGTAAGGGCGTTTTTAGTAGCATGCGGATTTGCCCACATGCGTAGTGCCCATAATGTACCATATCAATATGTGTTTTCTTTGTACCGCATGCGTAAAAACACCACATCATCTAGCCTTTTCCCATCAATATTGTTGGCTTCCAGTCTACCTGGATGCAGCTGAATACCAATATTTTTACATGCAGCGATTACCAATCCGACTTCCACAACAACCCAGTTCCTTACTGTTATCACAATAAGCACATACCTAACGCAATGTGTATTACGGGTGTGGTACCCGCATGCGGGCGAATACTTCACCCCGTATGCCACTAAAACGCCCTAATTCGTGAACTCGTGACCTAAAAAAACACTTACAATAGACTAACACACAACAACACTTAGGACACCCATTTAGTTGTCATTCAATCTTACCTGTTGTTCCTTTACTCTTCCAGCCTCTTCCTGCAATACAAAATCATCTAAAGCAGATATCTACATTCTACTATAGTCTGCATATTCCTAAGAATCCTACTACTATGTTACTGCTTCAATTTAAATAGGGAAACATTCTCATTACCATTTCACTATATGAACTCAACCTTGAAAATGTTCACCAACTAGTTCCTCTAAATCCCCTTACACTGCACCCTATCGCTCCAGTCCCTCGCCCTCCCGGCTCACCTTGTACCGGTGATGCGGCGCGTTGTACAGCTCGATGAGCGCGAGCGCCTGCGTGGCGGCGGTGACGGACACGACGAAGGACGGCAGCGACGAGCAGCACAGGTTGGCCAGGCGGCCCTCCGCCAGCAGCACGATGCGCTTGCCGTGCGGCCAGATGATGTGGTCCACCTGGGGGGGGGGGGGGGCATTTATAGTTGCCGTCAGATAACAAAAAAAGAAAAGTCATCGACACCCGTCTACCAATGTTTTTCAATATTTCTAAACAATACAAAAAAAATCTAAGGGTCAGTGTCACTAACACGATCAACACAAACGTATCGCGGTAAGGGGCGTCCTTGACGCTATTATGAAACTAGACCGAAGTAGTATTAGCGGCAGTTTTGTATGACGAGCGATCTGTGTCGAATAAGTTTGGACTTTTTGGTACAAGTCGGATCAATGACTTTTATTTTTTTGTTATCTGGCGACAACTATAGCTTGAGGTACAGCCATTTACACACATAAAAGGCACGAACATTGATTACCACGGTTACTCAAAATGATAGTATCAATGATGAGCAGTTACACGCTAGTCTACACCCACAACGTCTAGTTCTAACGCACAGAAACACCGTTCTGAACTGATAGGCGCGTAAAAAAATACGAAAAGTGCTTTGGAAAATTGAGTTTTATGAAAAAACCACTGCATAAATCAATGACAAATAAAGTTTATTGAACTCTTCGATAACTGAGCTTTCTCGTTACGGACTTGGTTTTTAAGATTTTACAGTTCCTTAATTACTTATTTTCACCCAAAGTTACGTTTAAAATAGCAAGAAAAACGAATCTTTGTTGGCTCATAACTTTTTAATGGCTTTTTATTTTACTATTCTGTTTCCGTACCGACAAAATTAATAATCAATCAAAACGATATCATGTTTAACTTTGGATGCAAAATGTCAAACAGTGGAGTAATACTCCCCCGAAATTTGCATGGAAAAAATATCGACTAGCGGCAGTAGACTGCCGCTAGTCGATATATGTGGTCGTCCAAATCAAAAGGGACCTTATGGCGGAAATGAGTTATCTACAGAGCTGAAAACTACATAAATGTACCGAACTATAGAACCAAGAACCAACCTTCTAACCACTACCGTTATTTTTTTACGAATTTTTGAAATTCACTGATCGAAATTATAAGTTTCGAGAAAATCGCAATTTAAGTATACCGTACAAAAAAGTTATGTTTTAGTGTGAAGTTATGTAACTGATGGTATACTTTGATTGACTATGATTATTACTAATGGAAATTCTTACAATCCTTGCATAAACTTGTTTGTTGTGGGAACTAGACCCGCCAACATAATGCATTATCAATGAGATGCAAAGTATCGATAATAGTATTAAAAATAAGTAAACCGCCTGTTTCTCACTAAACTTTTATCGTTTCTATATTGCTACTAATTACATAGATTTGCGAAAGGCCTTAGATGTAAATAAAAACAACATATAATTTAAAAAAAATAGTTTTTATTTACTAGCAAGAATTCTTATTTTTTATAAACTTTGAGATCTGACAGTAACAAAATCAACACTTAATCACTAAATAGGTTATACATAATTGGTTTAGATGCTAATAAAGCTAAATGATCAATGATAACTGTTAGTTATGATCTTGTAAAGTTACATAGAGAACTGAACAATTTCTTCAAACAAATTAAAAAAGGGCCCTAATGGTGGGCACTAAACATTATTTTTTATTTTTAGCATGCATAATCAATATTTTAGTGCAACATTCAAGATAACTTAAATTTTCTTTTTTTATTATAACAAGGTATGAAAATGTTACTTATTTAACAAATTTTTTTTTATTATCACAAGGTATGAAAATTCGTAACAAGTATATACGTAAAAAAGGGCCCTTAAGGCGGTCCGTTGCAGTCTGCTGACACTTATCTCTTAGTATAGTTAATTAATTTAAGTATTTTAATAAAGGTAAACAATCTTGATACGTTTTTGTCGAAAAATATATTTATGAAATAATTTATAGCCATTACAAGATAAAACAAAATGAAATAACAGATGTTATAATGAATTACTTTTGCTATTAGCCTTAGCCTATTTTAAAAATATATTTTATGATAAAAAACATACCTAACAAGATTGTTTACCTCTATTAAAAGTACCTAAACAAAATATGGACTACAATAGTGGGACCTTAGACCTAAGACGCATATACAAAGAATGCCGCATGCGGCGGCGTGCGACACTATCTAATGGCAGCTATACGCTACGCTGACGACACGCTAGTCCTGGCGCAGGGGAGGTCGCATCAGGCGGCGGCCGACGCGATGACACGCGGGGTTGCGATAGTCGTGGAGAGGATCCGGCAGTTGGGTCTCGAGGTGGCATTGCACAAGTCCGAGGCCATGTCGTTTCATGGGTTCCGGAATACGCCACCATCGGGATCCCAACTAACGGTAGGAGGGGTTCACATCGGCGTCGAGACGACGATGAAATACCTGGGTCTCATCCTCGACAGCCGGTGGAACTTAGTCGAGCATTTCCGACGTTTGGCTCCCAAACTGGAACGGGCCGGGGCCGCCTTCAAGCGGCTCCTGCCCAACCTGAGGGGGCTAAACGCCTCCTGCCGGAGGCTTTACGCGGGGGTCGTGCGGTCCATGGCCCTATAACGGGGCCCCGGTGTGGGCGCGTTCACTGCGGCGGCGAGCCGCCCATTATTTGAACGCGCCCCAGAAGGTGGTAGCCGTTAGGCTGATCCGGGGGTACCGCACGATCTCGGGCGAGGCGGCAAGCCTTCTTGCCGGACTGCCGCCATGGGATCTGGAGGCGATAGTCCTCGCGCGCCTGTATGAGTGGCGCGCGGAGGCTAGTGTTGCCCAAATGCAAGACCAAGACAAGACCTTAGCCAGTCTTGGTCTTGGTCTTGCGTCAATACACCTGGTCTTGGTCTTGGTCTTGGTATTGCGCTCTCAGTCTTGGTCTTGGTCTTGGTCTTGCAGCAAGAGTCTCGCAAGTCTTGCGAGACTCTACTACTTAGACTAGACTACATTCAAATACCTATTAGCCTATTGCTCAGGGTGGCAGGGACATCGACGCACAACCGCTTACCATAGATTCAGTAGGTACAGACGCCAGCACATCAACCTACTACAATCTGTCAAATTTCTTTAATAGATTTTCAACTTTATCGCTAAAGCATAAGGTTCAAAATTGATTGGGAAAATTTGACAGTTTCAAGTAGCTTGATGTGCTGGCGTCTGTACATGATTCTGGACCCCCCTGCGTTGAAATTTTTCGTCGACTTTTTCTTAATTTTTACGTTTTTTTCTGCAATTTTTTTACTGTAAACTGTATAAAATCATTATTTCTATCTGACCCAATGAGATTTTTAATTAAAAAATAGTAAATTCACTTGTTTCACTTAAAACAGCAATGTAAATAAAACTCGAAAGGGCTACCTGATCAGCTGTATTGCTAAAGTTCATTTGCGAGGTCAACACTGTCTTCGCGCTCACGCTATTCGCTTTCAAATGCCGCGACAAAGGGACCGCAGCGCCAAGCGGTCTCCTCGTATTATTATTAACGCACTTGGAAATAAACTTTAAAATTATTACAATAAAGTGCATAAATGCTTGAACCTGACAAAAAATGCGGAAGATTGCGGGAATCCCCGCGCGGCGTCGAGTCGGCCATGAATCCCAATGAATCTAACAGACGCGTCACATGAGGCATTTTAATCATCTACATAATTGAATGACCCATTTACTACTTTTATTTTAGATTCGTTATGAGGGGATAATTATTTTTCTAAGGCTTCATCGATTTAAGGGGGAAGCGCTAAGGTAGCCCGCGAAATTAAAATTTTCTTACGTTTTTTGCAATTTGCTGGTCAGTGAATTTCGCGGGCTACCTAATACCGCTTTCGCGTTAAGTAAAGAAGATTAAAAAAAACGTGCAGAAGTGTATTGATAGTCACGTAATTTTTCGATATTTTTTTATTATCAACAATAATTTTAGGTTTGAATGCAATTCAACAATGTAATTTACTGTTTCATAAAAAAAAATACATCCATTTTCGCATATGGGATTGAAACCAAATACCTACTATAACGCCCAAATCTCAGTTTGACTTAACTGCGAGACGCAAGAGTCTTGCAGGCTTAGTCTTGTTCTTGCTCAAGTCTTGCAGGGTTCAGTCTTGGTCTTGGTCTTGCTAAAATAAGTCGGTCTTGGTCTTGGTCTTGGTCTTGCAAAAATGCAAGAACAAGACCAAGACTGCAAGACCAAGACCGATTTTGGGCAACACTAGCGGAGGCACTACGCCGGGGGGAAACTCCGCTTCCGCAGCAAATTGCGGCGGAGCGGACAGACCTCCGGCGCGATCTCATGGCGGCGACCTCTCGCGTCCGGGCCTGGTTCAAGCCATGGTCCGGGGCGAGAGGGAGTGGGGAGCAGTCGCCTCCTTCTGCGAAGCAGTCATGCTAGCGAAGGAGGCGGCGGGACGGCTGAGAGAGAGAGCCTCCCGTCCCAGCCGCCGCGGGAGACGCTCCGGGCGTCGGGAGCCGCGCGACTACTCCCGGCCACCTTAGGCGCGGGCGGAGAGCAATGGGTAGCTCACCGTCCGATCAGGACCAGGCCCGTGCCGGACGGCGCGTACGTGTTCCACGCGCGCCTCAAAGAGATGTCAGCACTAAACGAAGGGGCCCGTATTGGCCGAAGCCTGCCGGGTCAGCGGGATTGTCCGAAAGGGTTACCGCTGGCCCGGAACAAAGGGCGAAGGAAGGAACACGGGTGGGTTTTAGTCAGTAAGAGTCTGACACTCCCTATTCCGCTCCACCCAGAGCGGGAGGAGTCATTTGATGATTTCCCATCCTGAATGAATAGTTTAGTTTATACCTACCTTGCAATATTAAAATGTTGATATAATATATGGTTTGAATTACAAGAAAAACGATTTGTTAGGTCTTGCCGCGATAAGGTTCCTTTTTTACTAAACTTTAGATGAACACGAAACTTTTTTAAATTGACTTTTCGAAAAGTTGAACACATCTACATGTAGTAAATACAATCATCTTTTTAAAAATACAGTTAATAAAAAAACGATTTTTTTGAGGTATTTTACAAATTTATTAATATCTCGGAAACTAGTTACCGCCATAAGGTCCCTTTTGATTTGGACGACCACATATATACACACGGGACGGTAGAAATCTACAGTTTATAACGTGAAGATGACGAACTTTAGTCCGGTTTTCAGATAATCTAGAAAAAATAAATGGTGTTGTGGGCACAATGTGACTCTCGAGTTAGTGTTGGGTCTTTGTTTTCATACACCAGTTTTATAGGCTTATATTCCTACTAGGGATGCCTCGATACGCCTTTTTGCCGATACGATACCGATACCGATACTCTTATAAAAATATCGGCGATACCGATACCGATACCGATACGCTTACTGAATTCAAAAAGGAAGGTAGATTAAATAAAAAAACACAATTATTTAATAGTTTTAGTAATCAAAATTAACATTTATAAGATTTTTATGGAATTATCAATTGTCGAAATTTCAAAGTGATTCCATATAGCACTTTTGTGTTTTTTTGAAGTTGATATGACTACTATTTATTTTATTTGACTCAAACGACTAGTTATAAATGACATACAATACACAAACAATTACGATATGTAATTAATCTTATTTGCATGGAAAAATACTACGCGCAACAACATTCAACCTAACGAAATGGGATAGATGTGCGAGTGCGAGGCCAAAGCGGGCGGGCGAAACAAAACACTGAATAAAGCGCGGGGTTTCCCCGAGCAGTTAGTTCGTGCCTCGTTTGCAACGAAATAGACGGGACAACACGCGCGTTTACATTACATTTTTAAAGCGTGAAATTTGAAAAGTATCGTTGAATCGGCCATCAAAATATCGCCGATACCGATATATCGGCAAACCTGAAGTATCGCCGATATATCGGTATCGGATGCATCCCTAATTCCTACCATTCCTACTATAAATAATATAAATAATAATAAATAATTAAATAATAATATTATAAACGCGAAAGTTTGTGAGGATGGATGGATGTTTGTTACTCTTTCACGCAAAAACTTCTGAATAGATTTGGATGAATTTTGGCACACAGGTAACCAGGATTAACACATAGGATACTTTTTATCCCGATATTCTCAGGAGATCGAAACTTATGCGAGTGAATCTGCGGGGCGCGGCTAGTATTATTATACTAGGTTTCACCCGCGTACAGTACCCGGCGATAAATCTTGCACATCGACCTTTGGAAAGAAGACCCCCTCCATGCCTGGAAAGAAGCTTTTCCTTTTATACCTAGTACTAGCTTCTGCACGCAACTTCATCTACGTGAAATTTATGGTCCCCCGACCCACCCCATCGCATTGCCAGCCCAAAAAAAAAAAAAAGGCGAAATTAGCCGATTGTCTCTTTCCAAAGGTCGATGTGCAATATTTGTCGCTGGGCACTGTAAATGTCGAACCCGGTTGTATATCGGGATAAAAAGTAACCTATATGTTAATCCAGGGTGTCAGCTACCTCCATACAAAATTTTATCAAAACTGGTCCAGCCGTTTGAGCGTGAAGAAGTAACAAACATAAACACACACACAAACTTTCGCCTTTATAATATTAGTGTGATTACCTGACTCCTGACTCTCTCCCACAGTAGGTCTGGCGTGCGCAGAGCGTGCACATCTATCTCAGTGTTACTGTGTCCCATGTTGCAAACAACGCAGCCATTCTTCATTCTCTCCATGTGTTCGCGTGTGACTACGCCTTTGTTGCCTGTCGCTGTTATTACGATGTCTACTTGGCGTATCACCTGGGAAAAAGGAATGTTACAGGATGAGAATTGACTTGTAAATTGATAAAAGAATCGAGCTTAAAAAAGTCTGTTTAAATTAGGCATTTGAGGCGCGCAAGGATACTTAGGTACAGAGTTGCGCGTAGCCATACCTAGGGGTCTAAAAAGGTCACTTTGGCAGAATTATAAAAGGATAACATTATGAATCATAATGTACGGTTAACTGTTAAGTTAATCGTATCAAATCCCATTGGTGAAGGATTTTTAATTTCTTTTTTGTTTGTGCTAAAATAACAATCAATCCAATCCAAATCCAATCCCAATCTCTTTGATTATACCTACGTAGTGCAGCGAAAAAAAGAAACACGGACTGTATCGCCATATTATGATTCATAATGTTATCCTTTTATGATTCTGCCAAAGTGGCCTTTTTAGGGCTCGAAGAGTCAAAATCAAATCAAATAAAAAAAAATTCTGAACCAATAAGTTTTACATTAGTTGGTGACTGGAGCCTCCTGTTAAGCAAGTAATGCCTAGTAGTAGTCAGATAAAGGCAATACAGGAGCCACTAAAATATTATGTCTTAAAGACTTGTTTAGACAATCAGTAGTCAAATCGCGTACCTATCAAAAATTATCAACATCAATATGTGGTCTTACTTTTATTATGCTTTAAAGAGGTAATACATTACGGGCTGATTTTACCAGTCAGATATTTTTTTGAATAAAATTGACTGACAGTTCTAGTATGGAAAAACTGTCAACAATTCACAAGTTATTATCAGGATAAAACTTATTCTAGTATAAAAGTTTGGTAGAATGCGACCTTAAAGGTATTATATTATCTATTTACTGCATTAACGAAAACTGGTGGGAGAAGGCAACGCACAAGAACAATGGAAAGCTATGAGGGAGATATTTGCCCAGTCGGGGGACCACAAAGGTTAAAAAAAAAAACACTGGCACTCCGGTAGTGCCGACAGAAGTGAAAACTTGAACAATTACGAGTGTATTTTGTGAATCGTCTTATAAACAAAATGTTATATATCCGTGGTTCAGCGCCATCTCGTCGTTGTTGGATGAACTACGTAGTTAGTACGCGAGGCCCTCGTAGTTCTTCCCGATGTGCATAGATGGCGCTGTCTTACGTTTTACGTCTTACGAATTTTCGATCAGGGTCACGTGACCTGACGCCAGTTTAGAAGTTTTTACCCATTCCAAAAAAAGTACACAGCGCCGCTAAAGAAGTTTTCACTTCAAAAATGGTTACTCACCTCATTTAATTTGACAACTCTGAAGCCATCCATGGCAGCTTGCAACGCGCATATGGGGTCAATTTCTGTCACGTACACCTGAAAAAACACACATTATTTTGATCATAATATATATCCTAATTTATCATATCAATCATATCATATATCATATTTTATCAAACAATTTTTTAAGTATATCATTTTGTAACGGGTTGGGTTTAAACCCACGGGTTTGTTTACGTGTCAATTTTTGAGCATGCTTCTTAAAATAGAGATATTTATTAGAAGGAGCATTTTTTTCTTGTGGATTAATAACAACCTGAAAAAAAATGTTAAAATAATGGACGGTAGGTACTGGTAGGAATCTGTTGTATTATACAATTTCTGAATAAATTTTGCTCGACTCTTATGAGGCTTACAGGACCTAAAGGTGATAGGAAGTCCTGCGGCTGCGCGTGCGCAGGCGGCGGTAGCAAGTCCTGCCGCGCGGCACCTGGCGGCGGCGGAGCCGTAACAGTGGCTAATGTTGGCTCTACCCGTTGAAATGTAGTAACCGCCGCCTAGAGGCTCTAGGTGGCGGTTACTACGTTTTAACAGGTTTCAACGTGGACCATTTCACCAGGTTTTATTAAATAATTATACTCACAACACAGCCCAGCGCTTTCAGCGCTTGGCAGCAACCCTTCCCGACCTCTCCGTAGCCGCAGACTACAGACTGTTTCCCGCCGAACATCAAGTCTGTACTGCGCTTTAGAGCGTCGATTATACTTTCTCTGCAAACAAAAAAGACAGTTACACATAGTATGTTTTCTATAAAACTATAATGATGACAGATGGAGTAAGGCTGTGACCGAGTGGAGTCCAGGGACTGGCAGACGAGGTGTCAGTCGTGCGGCGGCGAGATGGGCGCACGACAATGTTGCCATCGCGGGTAGGTCCTGGATAGGCTGGCACAGGAGCACGAGAACCTGGCACATGAAAAAACAAACCTCTACCCAGCAATGAGTGAGTGAAGTCCTGTGAATGATGATGATGATTCTTTAGTGATTATTCAATCCAATCGTCCATAGTCCCAAGATATTTGTATCCTTTAAAGGGGAAGCGCTAAGGTAGCCCGCCAAATTCAAATTTTCTTACGTTTTTTGCAATTTGCTGGTCAGTATTAAGTTGTATGTCGATCAAAATATGATTCGCTGCCGTAACAAATATGTATTTACAGAATTATAATCATTATCAACACAACTCTCTAAGACCAAGTAATCCCACAGAATGACTATTTCATGAAATCTTGACATTTTGGGATTATACTAACCAAACAAGATGTATTACTAATTCTAATAACTATGATTCTGTAAATACATATTTGTTACGGCCGCAATTCATATTTTGATCGACGTAAAACTTAATACTGACCAGCAAATTGCAAAAAACGTAAGAAAATTTGAATTTCGCGGGCTACCTTAGCGCTTCCCCCTTAAAGGCTACAGATATCCTGAGACAATGGACGATTGCCTGGGTAGTTTAAATTATTGTTGGACATGTCCTTTGGCAGATGATGAACTCACCGGCAGGAGTACAGGTTATCGAACTTGGTCTTCGTGACGCTATCGTTGACGTTCATGGCTGGCACGCACAGCTTGCCGGCTTTAGACAGTTGGTATAGGCGGTGGACGCCTGTTACACTTTCTTCGACTATTCCTGAAATAATAAGAAAATAACAAAGGTTTTTAACAGTTTAAAAAGTATTTATAGCCTTTTACAATATTTTGATTTAAGAGTGTTTACATTACAACATTTTCGAAATGTCTTATTTAAAGAAAGATAAATAGAAATCTGTCTCTATTGAAAATTTAAAATCGGTCTAGTTTGGCTGTAACACTATTTTTCGAAAATGTTGTTAAACAGCTTTTTAGACCTTTGTGTCCTACTTATGCGTAAGAAGTTTCATCATCATTATCATCATCATCATGAGTAGACCAGCAAAAAACGATCAGTAGACGATGAATAGACCACGAGAAGACCATAAACAGACCACGAAAAGACCATGAGAAGACCATAAGTAGACCACCAGTAAATCCTTTACAGACTATAAGTAGACCAGCAAAAGAGTATCAGTAAATCACGAATAGACCATGAGAAGATCATAAGTAATTAAGTAGGCCACCAGTAAATCATTTACAGACTATGAGTAGACCAGCAAAAGACCATCAGTAGATCATTAGTAAACCGTCAGTAGACCTACCTTTAATATGTTTGAAAGCAGCAGCATGTTTCTTCAGCATGAGATGTGTCGCATCCCCTCCATCATCGAGGATCATGTTAGGAGTCCAGGTAGCCGTCGGAGTACAGCATTGGTCGATGCACCACCAGAACGCTTCCTCGCTTTCACCGCGCCAGGCGAAGATCGCGTATCCTGAAATGGAGAGGTACAGTTGGTGAAGCAAAAGATAAAATAAATGGGTAGCCAAAGTTCGGATTGGTTAAAACACAGTGGTAGAGTATTTCACTGTATTAAAAATGCCCTATCTATCTCATTATCTGCCTAGCCTTTTCCCAATTATGTTGGGGTCAGCTTCCAGTCTAACCGGATGCAGCTGAGTACCAGTATTTTACATAGAGCGACTGCCTATCTGACCTCCACAACTCAGTTACTGGGTAATACGAAACCCCTTGGTAAGACTGGTTGTCAGACTTTCGGGCTTCTGACGACCCGTAACAAATGTCAAAGATCCACGATTGACAGTCAGGACCAACGGATTAACGTGCTTTCCGAGGCACGGAGGAGTGTTGGTATGTAAAGATGGTTACCCATCCACGGCCAACCGCGGCAAGCGTAGCTTAACCTGATCGATCTACCGATGCGGTTGTTATTACTTACCCACAAGCCCCTTTTAAATGCCCTATCTATATATTTGGTTTAATATGAGATCCTGGAGCCGTCCTTTTATCTTCAAGTTGGCTAGTGTATGAAAGGAAACAACTAAGAAAACCCTTACTTTCTATTAAGAGTACCTATGTAAGTCTGTGTGTTACAGGTTGACTTTTTATGTCATTATGCTGGATGGAAAATAGACCGCCGTCTACCTTATGAAGGCTGTACAATACCTAAAGACCAGGGATTTTGCCGATAGGTAGATTTTTTCTCTTCACCCGTTACGCAACACATCAATGCTACTTGGTGGTAGGAGATTTAAATCTAGTTGCAACTTTCCCAGGCAAGCAATATCTCAAAAATCTGTACTACTTCAAAAATTCTCTCCTAAAAGTAGTATAAAAAAGGTGTGCCTTACCAGCGTGTGCTAAAGCGGCTGCGACTTCATTCTGCGTGCTGTATATGTTGCAGGCAGCCCAGCGCACGGTGGCGCCGAGAGCCGCAAGCGTCTCGATCAGAACCGCTGTCTGAGCGTTTATGTGTGTGCAGCCTACGATCTGGGGAAGAAACATTGAAAAGGTAAGTAAACATCGTGGGAATATTCCCCGAAGGTGTGGCCAACTGATAAAATAAAACCTATCAAGTGCATGTCGGACTACGCAGACTCAATTATTCCTTATTTGGAATGCTTATTTACGCAAGCACAGTATTGATTTTTATCAACTGCAAAAATAAATTTGTATGTACGGTGCACGTACAACGATTTGGTTGCTGACAATGCGACCTCAATTTATATATAATAATATTCACAGTACATTAACGTTAGTTGACATATTGCAATCATTGCGATTGGCCCGGATTGGCATCCAACTTATATTACTATATTTTGTAACTTTAAGAAATAAACTGTTTCTAGTGATCAACCGTGGTTTACCGTCAACTCACCAAACTCTAACTAGCTCTGAGCCATACATAAAATTGGTCCTTCGAGCCGGATTTGAACCAGCGACCTATGGATCTACAGTCCACTTATTTATAGAATTTTATTTATAGAAATCTCGAAAAAAAAAACTATGAAGAGAAAAGTTTTTATCTGCATTAAAATAATTTTTTTTATGGACGTTTACGCCGTAGGTACGGGGCATTTCAAACAAACTTTCAAGACCTTATTTTTCGAAATGAATGAACCGATTTAAAAAAAAAACTTTCATACGCATAAGCATGATACAAAGGTCTAAAAACTTACTAGAGAACATGGCTCCCCCGTTATATTTTTTTAATTTTCACCAGCCTATGTTACCCGGGCTAACGCAACGCTTCTAATGATATCACATGCATTGATATCGGTTAAACCGATTCTGGTGGAATAAGGAAACTCACAAACATACATAAACCCTGAAAACAAAACATAACACTTCTTTTTTTTTGGCGGGCGTGTAATTTTCTTTGGCTCAATCGGAGGTCAATGGCAGAATAAAAAAAATATAATTTAAAAAAAATACCTATATCGAAATCGATTCAGTAGTCAATTATGAAAGAAACAACTTTCAGGACTTGCGTTTATTCTGTTACACCTTGTATATTTGCAGAATTATAACCATTAAAATCATCAATACAACTTATTACATTCCATTTAAAAACACATTCTGAACGAACAACACACACAACAATAACCCAGTCAACTTTAGACTTAACATCAGCTGATTGGCCGATCAATCAACCCACTCAAATCGATTACTCAATCAATCAATCTGTCATTCTTACAATCTGGGGGCCTAAAAAGGCCACTCATGGCGAATCATAAAAGGATAACGTTATGAATCAAAATATGGCGAAGACAGTCCGTGTTTTTCTTTTTTCTCGCTGCACTACGTAGGTATAATCAAAGAGATAGGGATTGGATTTGGATTGGACTGATTAGTATTTTAGCACAGACAAAAATAAAATAACTGAAAAATCCTTCATCAATGGGATTTAATTCGATTAACTTGACAGTTAACTGTCCATTACGATTCTTAATGTTATCCTTCTATGATTCGCCAAAGTGGCCTTTTTAGGTCCCCTGATGTCTGAAACTATGTTAGTCTCTTGATTAACGTAGAAAATGGTACAGACGCCAGCACATCAAGCTACTACAATCTGTCAAATTTCTTTAATAGATTTTCAACTTTATTGCTAAAGCATAAGGATCAAAGTCGATTGGGAAAATTTGACAGTTTCGGGTAGCTTGATGTGCTGACGTCTGTACTTATAAAAATGTTTTGGCAAATCAATTTTACTCGTAACTAAATGAAACTGTCTGAGTGGTGCCGGACTTAAAGAATAGCACCACCCCATACTTCCCGTGGGTGTCGTAAAAGGCGACTAAGGGTCGTACCGGAGGATGAGCAGCAGCGTTCTCTATGCATTCCACCACCATACCATACTGCGATCGCCAACCCGCCTGCCAAGCGTGGCGATTATGGCAAACCCCCCCCCCCTTTGGGGGAGGCCTATGTCCAGCAGTGGACGTCTTTCGGCTGAAATTATGATGATGATGATGAAATGACACTAGCTGACCCGACTGACGTCGTCCTGTCAATAAACCCCGTAGAAAAAGGATGTTTAAATTTCCTCGAATGTGAACATTTTCCGGGAAACTTTTTAATTTTTTCTTTCCATAAAAACCTTATTCGGACATTACATTTATTAAGAACGTTTTAAAATAATATTTTTTGTTCCAAAATGTTTATTTTTTTGTAACCCCCACATAAATTCGTATAACGCTACTCGCTATGTAAATATCAGTGACAGGAAGTTATTATGACACCATCAATATAAACTAAGAAATAAGTATTATTGAAGCTAACTCAAAAACTACCCAAGCAAAGTTAATAAAATTTATACAGGACCACCCCGTTTAAAAAAAAAAATAAAAAACACTGGCACTCCGGTAGTGCCGACAGAAGTGAAAACTTGAACAATTACGAGTGTATTTTGTGAATCGTCTTATAAACAAAACACGCGTGTTAAGGTGTGTTCCTTATTTTATAGGGTTTTTTGCAAATCAGGTATGATGACCAAAGTGACTGGTTTATTCTTCTCGTGAAAGGAATTTATTCAGATTTGCTCGTCGTCAGTTATATATCCGTGGTTCAGCGCCATCTCGTCGTTGTTGGATGAACTACGTAGTTAGTACGCGAGGCCTACGTAGTTAGTACGCGAGGCCCTCGTAGTTCTTCCCGATGTGCATAGATGGCGCTGTCCTCAACAACGCGCGTCTTAAGTTTTACGTCTGACGTTAGTACGCGAGGCCCTCGTAGTTCTTCCCGATGTGCATAGATGGCGCTGTCCTCAACAACGCGCGTCTTACGTTTTACGTCTGACGTTTTACGTCTTACGAATTTTCGATCAGGGTCACGTGACCTGACGCGAATTTAGAAGTTTTTACCCATTCCAAAAAAAGTACACAGCGCCGCTAAAGAAGTTTTCACTTCAAAAATATCCTATGCATTAAATAATGATTTTTTTAAATCGATTTACATTTTCCGAAGATATCGCGTATCATACTGTAAACAAAAACAACCGAATTGCGAACCTCCTCCTTTTTTTGAAGTCGGTTAAGCGTAAGAAATAGTCAAGTCGTTCCAGCTGTTCTCAAGTAAAGCTGATTATGTTAATGCAGGTATACGCGTGTGTAAAGCTTATTATGCCAAAGCTGGTATATGCGTGTGTGCCTACATAACTACGCAAATAGATGACTTCACCCCTGAGCGGATCTAACAGGGAGAGTACCTCGATTTTTGTATGCTAAGTTGCGGGTAACAGCTGTTCACATAAAACTACGCCAGTTCTCTAGAGGTAGGTAGAGGTGTCTATAGCGCTCGTACATTTTAATTATTTATTTTCTTTCCCGCGTGGTAGATTATGGCCCACTCCTTCTCATAGAAAGGAATGTTATAAGCTGACTGCTACTCATCATCTGTCTGACGGGTCGGCTTCCAGTCTAACCGGAAGCAGCTGAATACCAGTATTTTACATGGAGCAACTGCCTATCTGACCTCCACAACCCAGTTACTGAGAAACACGATACTCCTTAATAAGACTGGTTGTCAGACTTTGGGCTTCTGACTACGCGGAACGGCGCAGCTGTCAAAGATCTGGCTTAACGTGCCTTTTGAGAGCCGGTGGGCATCTTGATCTCGATATGTAATGGATCACCCATCCACAGGCTGACCTCGGCAAGCGTAGCTTAACCTTCGACCGACCCGTGCGGCTGTTATTATTTTGCCGCGAGCAACTCACAATCAAGCCATCGTTCTTGATCTTCCTTAACATCATCATCTGCCTAACATTTATCCACCTATGTTGGGGTCGGCTTTCAATCTAACTGGATGCAGCTGAATATCAGAGCGAATGCCTATCTGACCTCCACAGCCCAGTTACTGGGTAACACGATAAAGATTAATCGACCCATGCGGCCGTTACTGCAGTCACGGGCCCCTCTTTGACACTTCGACCTCCCGATCACTACATAATACATACCTTAACCGTTTTCCAGTGGCTATTGTATAATATAAAAAAGTGTGGGGTCGGGGGACCCCCGGCAGGAAAGTTCTAAATGAAAATCCCAGATGGTGGCTGTAAAAATCAAAATGACAAAAAAAAAATTTTTTTGCAGCCGCAATCTCGGATTTTTATTTTGAGTTCACTATCGGCTTCAGCACCCTCGAAAAATCATGAAAACGACACCCATGATGACAAAATTTTAAAATTTGTCGTCATGGGTGTCGTTTTCATGATTTTGCAGCCGCCATCTTGGATTTTCATTTTAACCGCACTATCAGCTTTATTTTTGTTGCTACTAACACTATGGACTCATGTCTGAAATAAAGAATTTGAATTTGAATTTAGCACCCTCGGAAACCATGAAAACTATCTCTCTCTCTTTCTCTGTTTCTATTATAATAATAGAACCTCGCATGCAAAACGCTTTTTCGTTGCGTGACGATTTCTCCAATTTTACTCCTACCGCAAGCTCCGTTAAAGAACTTATTTCAAATAATAATTAACCCGTATTGTCAACTGCAGTGCAAAGGCCTCCCTTTCCTTTTTCCACTCAACTCAATCCTGAGCCAATATGGATCAAAATCCCTCATATATGCGTCAAGTTCGTCCCGCTATCTACGCCTGGGTCTACCGCGATGCCGTTGGACGTTTTCGGGGACCCTTGCTGTGGTGGTCTTAGCTCACAAACTCACAATGTATCCGACATGCGGCAAACGTGTCCAGCCCAGTCCCTTTTAAGCTGGGCTGCTTTACGTCGCTGTAAATTTATTCATAACTAGCTTCTGCCCGCGACTTAGTTCGCGTAAAATTTCTCGTTTTAACATAAAACAAAGCCTAAGACACTCAGGGATAATATAGCTTCTCATTAGTGAAAGAATTTTCGGGATGGAATCAGTAGTTCCGAAGATTACCCCCTACAACGTCACAAGCTTTACCTTTTTATAATATTAGTATAGATAAATTAAGGATATCATACCTTGGCATCTTTCAGCGGTTTATCATCCTTAGCCCTCGCTCTAAGCGCCATGATCCCCGGCATCTCCTGCTCAGCAATTTCAATCTCCCGTCTCCCGAAGGCATGCTGTTCGACGTTCCTGACACAGTAGGCTGGGTTGGGAGTACCAGCTGCGATGGCCTTCTCATGAGGCTGGACGCCCTCGTCTTCATCTGATGATGACCCTGGAACAATGGAGGTACAGGTTTAGAGGTAGAAAGAGTGGAAGGTTTAGAAAGTGAGAAGAGGCATCTTCTGGGCACCTTCGTTCCATAATAGACCTCATCCATCGCATTCCATCAGGCGTGATAAAAAGGGAGTGATCCGGTTGTGTTGGATATTATTTAGACATGTGGCGGCATCTAAATCCCCACATGCGACCTACTCATCATACTAACACACACACACACACACACACCTATCTCTGTCACACTCACCCAGACTCTAAAAAGATCTTTTGTATCTTGTGATATTTTTAAACATACCTTCTAATGCATGGAATGCATAACTATATCGAATCTCATTTTTGTCTATCGCGCTTCTATATTTAAATTGAGAGGTCTGGCTCTTGTGATACAGGACCTCCTAGTACAAGAGCCAGGGCCACACTGATTTTTGTGTCTTGAAGTAACAAAACAAATTATTATTACTAATGTCACGCAAAATCCTGCGTCTCGCAAGTATATATAATAACGTCTTGATTTCAATCGTCGGGTAGTAGCCAATCAGACACGACACACGTCTGGTCGGAGGATCCACCCTTTTCTATGGAGGATGAGTGAACTTTACACCCTTTTGCTTATATCTCTATAGAGAAATCAATTTGTGTGAAAAATGAGAAACGAATTCATTAATGAAGCGATCCAAAGATGTTGGATTTCGGCACTCGGCTCGGCAGCAGATGAACGTTCATTTCAATAAAAGTTTGTCGGTGTCGCGTAAACGTAGAATAAAACAAAAATTAACTTGAAGTCTGATATCGGCTGATGTTTTTTTATTAATTTTTTTTCCAAGGACAGATGTAAACCTCCCCGCGTAACCTGACCCGAACCTGCATAGCTATTCACAACCATCCGACAGGTTATCGTATCGAAAATTACACATTTCGATGAATTTGCCTTGCCCCTGTCAGCAAACAGCTGTCATGTCGACAGAATAAATAGACAAAATATTTGGGTTTTTCTCTTGTAAACAACGTTTAGAGGACTCCTACGATAACATTGATAATTGTTGTTCGATACGGTATTGAAACGTATCGAGAGGTTGTGAATAGCTATATAATAGCAGAAATGCTAGACCCTGACCTGGTAACCTGTTCGCGTGCAAATCCACGACTCCATGAGAGGCTTGTACTATGAATGAGTGAATAATTAGATAAAACACTTACAAATATCACTCGCAGACACGATAGAATATCTCTTCTTTGACGACTGCTTCGATTTCTTCAATTCATTTATCGTGTCCATTTTATCTTACACTAGTATTTACTGTAGGCTCAAGTGTACTTGTGGTTGTGATATGCTATGTTGATTGAGCATGTTACCTAATACTTTTAATCGTTTTCCTTAGATAGGCGCACACTATGCTATATGCGACTGCGGCAGCTCGGCGACCAAACGCGGCGATGGGCTGCGGCCGACAATTTTTATATATTTTGTTTAAATTTTCGCACACCTGGTGTCGAGTTTTAGAGGTGCAACAACAGGCTGGGACAGTCGCACGGTCTCGCTACTTGTCGCATCGACTAGACGGACGGTGCACGCGCACACCCGACGACAGTCGGATACGCTTCGGTTTCGCATGATAATTACCAAGGCAAGTGCCACTAAAGGCTTCATTTCAGGGTTGGCTGATATAATATCAGTGAATATATATCATGATATATATCACGATATATATCATGATATACAATATATCACTATATATATATCAATTGATATTTATGTGGATATCAATTTATATTCTTCTTCTTAGCGTGTCGATAGCAATATAAATGAACTCTGCTCAGAATTTGTCTATTTGATATTTATTGTAAAAACTAAAAATTTAGCAGATTCAAAGTTTATCCTAACAACACTTCACAAAAAACTACATGGTGGATTTTGGATTACCTTTCCCGAAGTAGCATTGCAATCATCAAGTTTCGGGGATTCATCAAATAACATGCAAGTACTGTTAGCGTTTTATTGAAATTCAAACCAAATTCATACATAAGAACATAGGTTTTGTAGTACGTTACGTTAATTAGGGTATTCCCCTACAGTTAATAATTTTAAATTTTATGGTAATACCCTGAAGCAGTACCTACCGTTCGAATGCTTTTTAAAATCCTAACTAATATTATAAATGCGAAAGTAAGTTTGTTTGATTGTTACCTTTTCACGCCTAAACCACTGAAGCGATCAACCTGAAATTTTGCATATGCGTTGTCAGGTGTACATAAACGGACATAGGGTACCTTTCATCCCGAAAAACGTGCTGTTCCCGAGAAAAACTACAATAACTTTATTATGATAATAGATGGCGCCACGTGTCTTTCGAATCAAAAACAGGGCAATATCTGTTGGGTCAGCTAGTAATGTTATAATAATTTTAATTTTGTTTCTTGTGTTGCCTATATCAATGACGACTTGACGAGTGTCGCTCGTGTGTAATAAGCTCTTACTGTTGCCGTCAGTTTCCAGTCTAACCGGTGATTAAATATTAGTATTATTGGCACATTTACAGTATTTATGTTCTAGATTCGTGTCCACTAATTGCAAAATTTTATCGCAAAATGTATTACTTAATTAACATAAGCCCAACGAGCGCCAGAGACATCATCATCTGCCTGACCTTTTCCCAACTATGTTGGGGTCGGCTTCCAGTCTAACCGGATGCAGCTGAATACCAGTATTTTACATGGAGCGACTGCCTATCTGACCTCCACAACCCAGTTACTGGGTAATACGATACCTCTTGGTAAGACTGGTTGTCAGACTTTCGGGCTTCTGACTAGGTACCCGTAACGACGGTCAAAGATCCACGAATGCCAGCCGGGACCAACAGCTTAACGAGCGCTAGAGACACCTGGGATTGCTCAGGTCAGAAGAAGCCTTAACACTTATTTCATCATCATCTGAAGAACCTTTTCCCCAATTATGTTGGGGTCGGCTTCCAGTCTAAACAGATGCAGCCGAATACCAGTATTTCACATGGAGCAACTGCCGATCTGATGTTCCACAACCCAGTTACTGGGTAACACCGGTATCAAACCAAACAAGTGTGTCCCACACCTAAAATTTTACCGACCCCATAAGAAATACATTATTACTTATATAAGGCAAAGTATTATTGATTTACAGTTTACTTACATACGCTAAGCTATTCTTGGCCGACCTGTGACCTTGAGGAAATGTATGGGTTTATAATCGCAACCAACTTCGTCATGGATACTAGTTGTGACGTAATAATGTCTGTAGACGTCGTTTATATTTCCACTAGCAGCGTCCCGCGGTATACGTTTCGATCCCGTCGGAATATCGGGATGAAAGTACTTATCCTAATTCTTATGTGTTAATCCTTATAAACTATCTGTGTGCCAAATTTCAATGGCGTGCGGTCTGTATAGGCAAAAAGACACTGCAGACCCTAGACCTAGTAGATCTAGATCTACTAGGTCTAGGGTCTACAGTGTCTCTTAGACCAGTTACTAATATGTTCAAGAATATAAAAATATAAAAACTTAGTATATTAAGTAAAAAAAATATTCAAACTCCTAATGTAAATTAATAGCAACGTTCATACCGTTCGTACTATAAAATTTACTACGGCAGGCGTTCGTAACACATCGCGGAAACGCGAAAGGCAGCGAGCGATTCTGCCTACAATTCATTCGTAAATGTACGCATGTAGTGGTACAATTTCGTGTCTGTGCACTGCACACAACGATGCAGTAACAAGGCCATCTCCTGCGGCAGGAAACCCAATCACGGGCCAGCTCGTGAATCCGGCGTCTCCGTATTGGCTCATCTCAAGTATTATACGACCCAGTTGAATAAGTAGTTAGTTAAGTAAAATTTCGATTGACAATGATGATATTTTATTTGTCAACGTTTTACTTATCAAAATTTAGAATTTTTTTTTTTTCTATAGAGTCCATATTGCTTTTTTTATGTGTAAAGTGCTCTGTTTATATTTTGATTGTTTTTTGTGATTAATTCATTTTGAAACGTAAATATTTAGGTCGAGTTTTTGCTAATTTCAATCAGTTTATTGAATTGTTTTTACAATTGCTTTTTATTTGTTTTATTTTAAATGTTGTTCGATTGTGAGATTTTTGTTGAAAATGTGTGTTTGTTATGTTACGGCCACACTACTGTGATATGCCAATTATTATTGCCATAACTTCAATAACGCCTAGGTGTAACCACGATTTATGGTCATAATTTTACAATGCCAATCAATATGGCAAATGACGGTAGACAATAGCTCCAGCGGCGGTCTTTTTTCGCACATCAAAGAAGATTACCGCAGTAATTATTGCGTTTATGGTCACACTACCGTTTGTCCAGTGTGCAACATGAGCTTAATGTCGACGCAGTATCGACCGACATGGAGTGGTCAAATGAAAAAGCGCTCGAATTTTTGGAATTATTCCAATCCGAACCGTCTCTTTGGGATATTTTTTGATTTGATTCATGTAAAAATAATTGGCACTCATAAAATACAACACAGCTGCAGCTTCAACCTCCATCTTGAAAAATGAAATTTTTACCGCCTAATTTATTGACATATCTAGGTAAACTCTAGTGTAACCATACCACTTCACGCAGTAATTTAAACGGTAATTAAATGCTATAATTATTGCGGTAACAACCCGGTAGAACGGTAAGGTAGTGTAGCCGTAACATAAAAAGGTTAAAAATGGTAAATTTTCGCAATTACCGTTTAATGAAAAGGTTCAAATTGTAACTAAAGGGAGATGTGTACCTACCTGAGTTACAAGAATAAACCCAGCAAAGAGGAAATGTAACTCGTAAGTTTCATAGTAATAATTATGACACATACAACTGGCTGTGTGGTTGTGTACACACAAATTATTTTGTTTTCCTTGCTTATTATTTAGTAGTTCGAGTACAGTGTGGAATTCTTCGGGATATTCAGATTTACATCAAAAAAGCTGCCTACCCAGGCATAAAACCCTGTACACGCCACTGCCAAATTTCTTCCAAATCTGTTCAGTAGTTTTTGCGTGAAAGAGTACACAAACATACAAAACACACTCACAAACTAACTAACTTTAGCCCGCGACTTCGTCCGCGTAAAATTTCGGACCCCGACCCACCTCGTCGAATCGAATCGCCTGCCCACGCTATTACTTCGTTTTCACTCGGCGTTCTTTCTTACTTTTTTTGCTTTTGCTCGGCTCCTACGGGTCCTAGCCTGATGTTAAATAGCCTTCCTCAAGAATTGGGCTATCAACAGCAAAAATAATTTTTTAAATCCGACTGGTGGGTAATTCTACACATTAGCACGTTCAAACAAACAAACTCTTCGGCTTCATTATTATAATAGTATAAGGAAACATCAACTGAGTGAAGCTAGTCGAACTGTCAAAATCAACTGACAGATCCAACAATCGGTCATAGTTCAGTGCTCGACACAAGCGTGACGGGACTTTTTGCTCGAGACAGCTTCGCGGAAGGGCGCAACACTGCCGTATCGTAAAAATTACTTTATTATTAATCGTTATAACAGAAATCAATAACAGTTGTACTGTACTTTTAGTTCAATCATTAAATCTTTTATTTTTTTTAAAGAAAAGTTGTTTAATTTGCTTTCATCAGAAGTGGGATAACTACCCACATTTGGTTTTAAATATTTATTGCGTTATTGATTTCTGGTGTAATATTTTGTTGATTGCTGTGCATTATCGTGTTGTGTCGCAATAATGGGAAAACGAAATCGTTCTCATAGTGGTTCGCACAGTCGTTCGCGTTCTAGGAGTCGCAAAGTTTCAAAACGTCGGCATCGCAACCGTTCGACGTGCAGTCCACGATATAGGAGTGATTCGGGATTACGTGAGTCGTTAAAAACAATCGTGGCCCGGTTAAATGCGTTAGAAGATAGGTCGTCGGTAGCTATGTCGTCTAATGTCGAAGTACCGTCAACAAATCACGATTCAACGGAAAAAATTGTGAAAGCTATTCAATCTATGAAATATGGTGGTAGTACACGTGATTTTTATGTGTCAAATTTTGACCCTAATATACACGATGTTGATGCGTGGTTTGATGAGGTAGATCGAGCGCAAATTCTAAATAAGTGGAATGATGCTGAATGCTTGTCGCGTATCGGTCACTGTCTTAAAGGCGACGCAAAGTCTTGGTTAGATGATTGGGTTACGACAGACCGGTCTTGGAGTAATTTTAAACAAGATTTTAAATCATTGTGCGTGAAAAAGATTGATGTGGCGAACATTCTGTATGAGGTCATGAGTACCAATTCTGATAGTTTTACTACGTATGCGGAGTACGTACGTCGGTCTTTATTACGGTTACAGATAGTTAAAGGTTTGAGTAACGAACTTATTAGTGCTATTATTATACGTGGTATCAATGAACCCAACATTAAAGCGGCAGCTACGAATGAGAACCTTAAGCCATGCGAGTTAGTTAATTATTTTTCTTCTTTTGTAAAACCTGTTGAGAGTAAGCTTGAAAAACGTTTAAATCGTGACGCTGCAGCATCTAAGGAGGTTGTGAAACCAAGTTTTGCCAAACGTCCCGTTCATAAGACTCCATTAAAATGCTTATCATGTGGACAAACCGGACATAAACAAATTAACTGTCATGCTAAACAAAAACCATCAAGTACAAATACAGCTAACAGTGATGTGAAGTCGGGAACGAAAATTGTTTGCGCGTATTGTAAGAAAACTGGGCACCATATTAACGATTGTTTCGCCAAACAACGTTCTGATAATAGAAAAAGCAACGTTAATTTTTGTTCCCTACCTGACATTAATAATTGCAAAGATGTTATAGTTGGAGTAATCCAAGGGATACCCATTGACATCCTGATTGATAGCGGAGCTTTAGATGTTTCTCTTATTTCATCCTCTGTGGTAAATCATTTGTCGTGCGCTACAAAAACCACTTATCGAGAGTTAAAAGGTGTTGGAAATACTATCACTCGGGTGTTTTCGTATGTGACACTTACTATTGAGTTTAAAGAAATTACACTTGAAGTCGACCTATTGATTGTACCCAGTGAAAGTATGAACGCACCTATCATAATAGGTACAGACGTCCTTAATCGCGAGGGCGTAATGTATGTACGCACAAAGGATTACCAGCGTCTAACTTTTAGTGCTGTCCCTGCAAAAGTCTCGGCTATCAAATCGAATGAGCATCCTATCCAGACGTCGCTTGATGTCGACAATAAGGAAAAACTTGTCGAAATATTAAATGAATTTTCTAAATTTATGATAACTGGGACTGCTACCTCAACCGTGACAACCGGTAGTATGCACATTCGTTTGAACAGTGATGCGCCCGTGTATTATAGGCCGTACAAGTTGTCTTTTAATGAGAAGTTGAGGGTACGTGAAATAATTAACGACCTTTTAGCTAAAGGAATAATTCGTGAATCCGAATCTGCGTACGCGAGTCCTATACTATTAATTAAAAAGAAAGACGGAACGGATCGACTATGCGTTGATTTTCGTGCCTTAAACAGAATCACTGTTAAAGACAGACCCCTACCATTGATCGAGGACCATATAGATCGGTTAGGTAAGGGCAAATATTTTACAACCCTTGATATGGCATCAGGGTTCCATCAAATTTGTCTTGATGATGCGTCGATTCCCTTGACTGGTTTTGTTACGCCCGAAGGGCATTATGAATATATGAAAATGCCCTTTGGACTTGCTAATGCGCCAGTTGTCTTCCAGCGGATTATCAGCAACACACTTCGTTCATTCATAAACAATGGCACGGTGATGGTTTACATAGATGATGTTTTATTGGTCAGTAATAGCGTTGATGAAGGACTACAGATTTTGCGTGATGTTTTGCGTACGTTATCAGACGCTGGGTTTTCATTAAACATGAAAAAGTGTTCATTTTTGAGTACTGAAATAGAGTATCTTGGTCGAGTAATCAGCAACGGTAAAGTACATCCTTCTAAGTCTAAAATCACTGCGTTGGTCAATTCTCCAAAGCCCGAAAATGTCCGTCAAGTCAGACAATTTTTAGGATTAGCGGGGTACTTTCGAAAGTACATCGAAAATTATGCTCTCAAAACTTCATGTATTGCGCGTTTGACTAAGAAAGACGTAGATTTTAAGTGGGGTGAAGAACAAGACCAAGCTCGTGATGGAGTTATTAAGTGTTTGACGAGTGAACCTATTCTTGCTATCTTTGATCCTGATTTAGAGACAGAGGTCCATACTGATGCCAGCTGTCGAGGCTATGGCGCAGTATTGCTTCAGATAGGTATGGATAGTCGTAAATCAGTTGTTGCTTATTATAGTCAGGTCACACATGGGGCAGAGGTGCGATACCATTCCTATGAACTAGAAACATTGGCGGTAGTCAAAGCTTTACGTCACTTTCGGCATTACCTTATAGGTATAGAGTTTAAAGTAATTACAGATTGTAACGCGTTAAAGGCTACACAAAATAAAAAGGACCTACTACCTCGTGTAGCGAGGTGGTGGGTGTACCTACAAGATTTCACGTTTACAATTGTCTATAGAAAAGGTGTTTTACTGCCACATGCGGATTATCTTAGTCGCAACCCCATCCGCGTTGTAAATAACATAGATAGGCCGCGAAATTGGGCTCAAGTTGCACAATTAGGTGATGACGAAACGCAAAAATTGTTAAGACAGTTGGAAGAAGGACAGTTAGATGCTAGTCGTTACGTTAAAAACAATGAGATTCTTTACTATCGTTATTCACCTGTAGGTGAGCAATCACGGTTACTTTGTTTTATACCGAAAGGTCACAGATTAAGTTTACTTAGAATCTTTCATGATGAGCACTGTCATATAGGGGTAGACAAAACTATTGGATTGATCTTAAATCACTTTTGGTTCCCTGGTCTTCATGCTTTCGTAAAAAAGTACATAGGACACTGTTTAACTTGCATAGCAAACAAACGGATTCCTCGAGCACCGTTACAGCCCATTACGTCATGGACTAAGCCAGATGTTGCTTTTCATACCCTTCATGCCGATGTCCTGGGTCCTTTACCGGAGTCCAATGGCTATAAACATATTTTAGTATTGGTTGACGCTTTTTCCAAGTACTGTTTAACTTATCCACTTTATAGACAGGACCATGACGAATTAAAGAAAGCATTTAAGAACGCTGTTTCTTTGTTTGGCACTCCACACCTTATAGTTACCGATCGAGGTCGTATGTTCGAAGCCACAAATTTCGTTAAATGGATTAATGATTTAGGATGCACTATACATTACATAACTCCTGAGATGCATCACGCGAATGGTCAGGTGGAGAGATATGTACGCACTCTTCTTAACATGTTACGCGTCGAGACTAATAATAAGAAAAGTAAGTGGTCCGAACAGTTATGGCGTTTGCAGCTTATACTGAACGTCACAAAACAAAAGACCACTCAAGCATCTCCGTTAAATTTGTTGATCGGTATTGAAGGTACAACTCCCGTAATACAAACCCTGGTCCGTGATGTCACTATAGAATGTTCTGATAGTGATCGTCGATCCTTGCGAGAACTCGACCGGCAGAGGGCAGCTGAACGTCTCAAGGATAATCAGAGTCGCCAAGACAAGTATGTCAACAAAATGCGCCAACCGCCTCATGTTTTTCAAAAAGATGATCTTGCTTTTGTAATTAAGTACGCGCAGTCCAAAGGGAAATTGGATTCCGGAATGCGCGGTCCTTATAAGGTGACAAGAGTATTGGAGAATGGCCGATACGAATTGAAGCTTATTGCTGGAGCCTATGGCAAGGTAACCTATGCCGCGGCGCAGTTCATGGTACCTTGGAAGGGTGAATGGACTCCAGATGAATGTGCTGCCTTCTTTGCGTGTGAGTAGCCCTTGAATGTCTGAAAGGTATTGTTGCCTTCAGCCTTGTGACCTTGTGTGATATGTCTAGTATTGTGTGAATACTAGACCTTGTGTGATATGTCTAGTCTTGTGTGAATACTAGACCTTGTATGATATGTCTAGTATTGTGTGAATACTAGACCTTGTGTGATATGTCTAGTCTTGTGTGAATACTAGACCTTGTGTGATATGTCTAGTCTTGTGTGAATACTAGACCTTGTGTAATATGTCTATCCTTGTGTGAACCTAATAGTGGCTGATTGTTTGTAATCTTATATGGATTATAAATAACTTCCACTCTTTTCCTGGGGGTTTCTTTACCTTTCCTTGCCTTCCTTCCTTTCTAATACTTGTTGTTAGTCCTAGCTGTGTATTTATAGTAGATGTAAATTTCAGGTGCAGACCAATCGGATGAGACCATGCCTTTAACAGATGGTGAAGCCATGTCCGAGGTACAAAGCACACCAGCCTACAATGATGAGGAAGCTGGACCATCTAGACCTGCCGAGGACGTCAGGATGTCAGGAGAGGCCGTATAAGGAAACATCAACTGAGTGAAGCTAGTCGAACTGTCAAAATCAACTGACAGATCCAACAATCGGTCATAGTTCAGTGCTCGACACAAGCGTGACGGGACTTTTTGCTCGAGACAGCTTCGCGGAAGGGCGCAACACTGCCGTATCGTAAAAATTACTTTATTATTAATCGTTATAACAGAAATCAATAACAGTTGTACTGTACTTTTAGTTCAATCATTAAATCTTTTATTTTTTTTAAAGAAAAGTTGTTTAATTTGCTTTCAATAGATAAATTATGGAGTTTTCATGAACATCCCGGTTCTGCCCTTAACCCAATTTATTTAAGGATTACGCAATACGTCTTTTGTTTCCACATTATTATCTCTACTGACATTCGGTGTAACGCGTGTAACACACACGTGTGTGTGTGTGTTTTATGGTCATAGCACACGTATCAAACCGGAAAGGGATCGGCACCGTATCAACTCTAGCTTTTCTTTGTATGAAACTCCGTACTGCAACGCACACTAATCGGAATCGTAACGTAATCGCCTCGCCTCGGGACAAGCTCACGAACCGCGGTGCGGTGGGTTACGGCTCGTCCTCCCCGCACTTACATCTCTCCATACCCGAGCTTACGTCTCTTCGTCCACCATCAACCAGCGGCCGGCGAGCCGTAAGCGCAGCGTCGCCTAGCCGTAGCCGAGTCGACGTATCGGAACTTCTGATCCGCTATGGTTACGTGCTTTTTTTTTGTTGATGGGTAATCGTCAAATCGCCCCTCCCGCTTTGAGTGAAGCGGAAGTCAGAATCTTACTGACTAAAACCCACCATTGTTCCTTCCTTAGCCCTTTATGTTCCGGGCCAGCGGTAACCTTACGTTAGGTTGACGCCTGTTTGACGGCGAGGCGACAGGCGATACGGTGCCGATCCCTTTCCGATTTGATACGTGTGCTATGAACCTTTATGCTATCCATTCGCGTTTCATTTAAATTCCCATTTTCAATTCTTATTCTTTTCACATTCAGAGTGTTCAGACACACTATTGTAGTTAAAACATTTTTTACTTTTTATTTTGTTATTTGTATTTTGTGTTTCACGAACTGTGTCCACACGTGATTTTCTTTCTTTAAAGAAATAAGTATTTATTAGTTATCGACTTGTCAGCTTCAACTAAACTGAACGGCCGCTGCAAGCCGCCATCAAAAAATGGCACCGGGGTTTGACATTACAGTAATTCAGTATCACAAAACGCTCTATAGGGAAACACAAAAACTTACTTTCATCAATAACCTTTCAGTGACGTCATTCGACGGTAAATTGCCGACGCTATGTGGCGGCAACCGATTTTAAAAAAAACCTTAGCTTTAGAAATAAAGTTGAAACGTCCCTGGCAACAATATTTCCCAAACTGGAAAACAACTACCAATACTTCTGGGAACAGTGCTTTCTCGAACAAAATCTTATTTGTAAGTACCATCTAATTTGTGTGTTCGACAAAAAGTTAAAAAACTAATTTCGGAGAAGCACTAATAGTATCATCTGCCTAATAGCCTTTTCCCAACTATGTTGGGGTCGGCTTCCAGTCTAACCGGATGCAGATGAATACCAGTATTTTACATGGAGCGACTGCCTATCTGACCTCCACAACCCAGTTACTGGGTAATACGATACCCCTTGGTAAGACTGGTTTTCAGACTTTCGGGCTTTTGACTACCCGTAACGACTGTCAAAGATCCATGAATGACAGCCGGGAGGGGTACGGTATGTAGAGATGGTCACCCATCCACAGACCAACCGCAGCAAGCGTAGCTTAACCTGATCGATGGACCTGTGCGGCTGTTATTATTTAGCCACGGGCCCCTCCGGTGTTGTTAATTAGTGTCATTTTTGGTTATTAAATCGGCAGTTTGTATTGTCACGAATCCCAAGCTCGTAACAATACATTTTGTTTTATTTGTGTCCATCTCTGGGCCAAGCTTGTATGGGACCGTTATCCATCTCCCTTCAATTTTAATGACTCACAGAGATATGATAAGAATATATCATTTTGTATGACACATAGTAGATGACTAGGAAATATCTAGAAATCTAATAGAGTTAGCCAGACCGCCATAAAATCTAAATAATCATGGCGGTATTACGCCATAGTCTCATACCTACTGCTTTTGACGTTTATGGGTCAGCCGCATTTAACATAACTGTGCAAATACAGAGACCGCCATTACTGTTTGTGCAGTTTAACAAGTACAATGGCTCACTTGTGGGTTATGGGGACATCTACCAACCCGCACAGGGTCCGCGTGGTAAATTATAGCCCACTCCCTCTTCACTTTTTCACTCTCACCTTTCACTCTCACTCTCCCAATCCCTCTCGAAGAGAGGACGCCTGTGTCCCAGAAGTGGGAACATTATAAGCTGATTATGCTATGTTCTCATGTTTTAGAGGTGGTTTTGTGGTCAGGTCCTCTAAACAAACACTTAGAAAGCGTTTCGAACTTCTGCAACGACTTTCAACAGGATTGACAAAAGCTTTTTGGTAGCCAATGTCGGCTGGGTGTTGACAAGCTTCTGCCCGCGACTTCATCCGCGTAAAATTTCAGCCGCAACCCACCGCATCACGTTGCATCGCCTACCCGCGCTTTTACTTCGTTTTCACTTAGCGATCTTTTAGATTTTTTTTTCTTTTTACTCGGCTCCTAAGGGTTCTAGCCACAGATAGATAGACCTCGATAACGAAAGTATAACGATCTCTATGAAAACCAAGCGTGGCATTTTTGACTACCCTACTATGACGTCACAAGCACTATTTAGTGATGGGAAAATCAAAATGATTCAAAGACGCCGCTGCGTGCGACACCCGTCTCGCCCCACCCCCGGGGCCTAGCGCCAGCGCTCACGCTCACCCAGCCAGCAGTACACAGGACTGAGCGCGAAACTGGCGGCTTACGATTTTTGTACGTAAGCTGGTGCGATTTTTGGCACGCGAAGAAGTTGCTCTTGCGTTATCTAGGTGTATCTATATCTGAGGTAATAAAAAGCCTAGTATAAAGCCTTCCTTACGAAGAATGCAAAAATAAGTCTTCAAAAGCTATTTAACACCACGCTAGGACCCTTAGGTGCCGAGTAAATGAAAAAAAGTCAGAAAGCTAAACGAAAACTATAATAAAATTATAATAACGCGGGCAGGAGATGCGATGCGCCGGTGGTTCGGGTAAGAATTTGTCCAGAAGGGGCGAATTCGCCGCGAAACGTTAATGAGATACTAGGCGCCAATACATCGCGTCCACAAGCATCGCGCGGTTTCAAAAGCCGCGCATAAATCGCGTGCAGTTCGCCAGACTCTCGACTCGCGCTTGATTCGCGCGTATTGCGCGCGAGTCGAGATACTAGAGACTCTTTGTTGCGTCCAGTTGACGCGTGAACTCCAGAGCGTTCAACTCCATGTTTTCTACTGAGAAATTAAATTCGAACCCAAATGCTCGCGCGTTGATACGCTCCTTCTGGACGCAACGGTCGCGCGTAATACGCACGAGAGAATCGTGGCGAATTCGCCCTTTCTGGACAAGCTCAAAACAAGAAATTTCATGCGGACGAAGTCGCAGGCAGAAGCTAGTATGTTCAATGACGTAATATAAATTAATTTATTAGCATTGTTAAATATAGACACAAATAGAAAATATTCATTGTCCAAGTAAAGGCTCCTGCAAACAGGCGTACCCGCGACGCGAATCGTGCGCAACACAAAGGCACCGCTCGTTGCGCGACTTGCGGTGCCTTTGTGTCGTGCGCGATTTTATCGCGTGTCGCGCCTGTTTGATGGAGCCTTAATACAGTATACAGTTCACGGGTTAACAACAAGTTGAGACGACATGCGTACCTAGCTAAAAATACTGCCTACAGCCAGATTACAATAAGAGCCCCAAAATAGACAGCTAATTTAGTCTGTATCTTGGGGTTCGGGGTACGAATTCCAGAGTGGAGGCCGAGAGGTAATTTCTGGTACGGTATATAGAACGTGTGTATGTATAATGTTTGTGTGGTGTGTGTGTAAGTGTGCGTGTTTATTCCATTGTGCTTCGTTTGATTTGGTGACAGGTCAGGGTCTTTATAATAATTGTTTTGAATCATACATTGTTCAAAGCTCAATAATATGACGCCTGACAACAGAATCTCGAAAACTATTAGTCAGTATTAGTTGTAGTTTATCTAATGAGCGGAAAATCCAAAGTACATTTACGAGCATAGGTCAAAACTAAATACATTCGTAAAATTCTAAAGCTTTTTTATCATGAAACATAAATTGCTACAGTGAGAGAAGACCTATTTCATAATAGTCATCATTCATTTGATTAAAAAAAATATATAAAATACAAAAATATAATATCACACCATAAAGGCTCCTTCAAACAGGCGCGACACGACACGCGACACAAAGGCACCGCAAGTCGCGCAGCGAGCGGTTCCTTTGTGACGCGCGCGATTATATCGCGTGTCGCGCCTGTTTGTAGGAGCCGTAATATTATAAAGGCGAAAGTTTGTGAGTGTGTTTGTATGTTTGTTACTTCTTCACGCACAAACGGCTGAACCGATTTGGATGAAATTTGGCACACAGATAGTTTATAACCAGGATTAACACATAGAATACTTTTTATCCTGGTATTCCCACGAGATCGAAACTTACGGGTGAAACCGCGAGGCGCTACTAGTATTATATAAAATAAAACATGCGAACGGACAGTTACCAAAAGAGATAAGTGACCAGGGTCGTCAGATAATATACAATATGAAGTCGATGAGATTTAATTTGATAAATGAACTGTTTGTTTTCTATTAATTAAGTTAAACATTAGAAAACATCCATCGGTTTCTTACAAAACTTCAACTATATCCGACGACCCTGATTACTACTACCTGATCTCCTTTGGTGACTGGACTGGTAAGAAAGATTTAAATTCAAAAGGAGCAATTTTAGGTACACTTAATTAAAGCCAAGTTTTTTTTAAAGAATTATTTATTAAGAAATCGCTTTTGAATCTTTCGATCGTGACTGTGCCAAGTAATTTGCCGATAGAAATAGCCTGCTTTGTCATTATTATTGATCTGCAAGGAAATCAATCAACCAAGTATTATAATAAACACGGGAGGTGATCACGTACATAAAAAATTAACCAGTATTGGCCGTAACTAACTCTAGAAACTATGGAAAAAAGGAAAAAATATACCTAGGAATCTAGATCTAACCAGTTTGAACCTACCTTGATACCAGTCAGATGTATTCTACGTTCGCATTTTAATTTCCAAACATGTAAATAAATATGAGTTTTTGGAACCTTCAAATAAATTTCAGTTTGCGGTAAAATTTCAAAAAATAGTAGTACTACGAGTAGTCATCCTAAAATCAATTAAATTAATCTATTTTAATACGAGTAAGCTGAAGAGTTTATTTGTTTGTTTGAACACACATATCTCGTGAACTACCAGTCGGAATTGAAATTATATTTTTGCATTTGATAGCCCAATTTTTGAGGAAGCTTATAATTATAAACTACTTAACACCATGCTACGTCTATTAGGAGCCGAGCAAAAATAAAAAAGTCAGAAAGAACGCTAAGTGAAAACGAAGCGACAGCGCTGGCGGACGATAGGATACGCTACGATAGGATGCGCTGCGGTGGATCAGGGGCCCAAATTTCAAGCGGACGAAGTCGCGGGCATAAGCTGGTACTAGTATGATACTAGTTTAAGGGGCTTACATGACCTAAAGCGCAGTCACTGTCGGACTGCATAGAAAAGAAAGAGAAGCGCGATGACACAACGCTGGTAATTTATTGCAAAATATGAAGCAATTATTTAATTACAAAAAATCTATTGTTTGGACTAAAAATAAAACAGTAGTTTTAGTATGTTGCTTGTAAAATAATTTGACAAAAAATCAGAATGATTGTATGTATAGTATATTAGTATATATAGTTTTTATTGTAAAACGAAATTTTTTAGAAGTATCTTCATGTTTTTTTTTCTATCGTATCAAATTAGTTGTACTATGTTTTCAACACAGTATCTACCTAGCATATATCCTGAAGAATATCATATATTTTTCTGATTTCGTTTACTGTTATGTAGTCGATCATATACTTTTATATTGTTTCTAAAACTTGCTTTTTTTGCGTTTAGGTCCTGTATGCCCCTTTTTTTTTCAGGATGGGAAATCATCAAATGACTCCTCCCGCTCTGGGTGGAGCGGAAGGAAGTGTCAGACTCTTACTGACTAAAACCCACCCGTGTTCCTTCCTTCGCCCTTTATGTTCCGGGCCAGCGATAACCCTTTCGGACAATCCCGCTGAGCCTGTAAGCCCCTTAAGTGTAAATAACATAAATTGGAAACAAGTATTGAAATGGACTTCAGGTATATGTTCCAAATATGGTGTTTTGCATCAACGCTAGTTTGTAGGCAATTGACTGCCTTAGTTGTCCACTTCCTTTGTTAATACGGTCATGGTTATAACGATGGACTGTTTGGTTTACTATCACGCTTATATTCCTCCAAAGGGGTAGGCAGACATGTACAGTCACGAGCACTAATATGTCAACACTTGGCAACTTTGAACTGCGATTTTTTCGTGAAATAACTAATGCAACGTTGAAATACGACACTTTACACAAACCTGTAGGTTCGAAAATACTTTGTTCGTAATAACATAAGATTTCATTCAAAACTAGAGGAGAAAATCGTCTTTGAATAAATCCATACTTATGCTCGTGACTGTACAGTGAACCAATATTTCGTCGATATAAGTCGCATGTTTTAGGGAGACGAGCCACACATAACAAAAAACATCACACAAGTAATCCCCAAAGCGAATCGCCTAAAGGCTCCTACAAACAGGCGCGATTTTATCACGTGTCGTGCCTGTTTGTTGGAGCCTTAAAGCATAATCAGCCTATAAAGTTCCCACTGCTGGGACACAGACCTCTCTTCAAGAGGGAGTGGGCTAAAATCCACCACGCGGGCCCAGTGCGGGTTGGTAGATGTCGCATGTCTTTGAATTTTTGTTTCTAGGACATGCCGGTTTCCTCACGATATTTTCCTTCACCGTTTTGAGAGCGGTGGTGATTGAATTGATTGTTTTGTGTTATTTTGGCACCATATTCAATTTATTGTGACGTCACATAGCCTATACACCAGCGGACGATCAAGACGCTT
This sequence comes from Luperina nickerlii, assembly GCA_963855955.1. Lineage (NCBI taxonomy): Eukaryota > Metazoa > Arthropoda > Insecta > Lepidoptera > Noctuidae > Luperina > Luperina nickerlii. The sequence continues at coordinate 2,111,042 of OY979689.1, forward strand.
CCAACGATACTTCACTTGTCCAGTTTATTATGACAAGTAGTTTAGAAGTTATGAGGGAACAGATGAACATACATACATACCGGTCAAAATCATAACCCTCCTTTTCGCTTCACCGTATTCGGATAAAAAACAACATTCAGTATGTAAAAATTGGAGCAGCTCAAACCAAAGCTTTTTTTGTCCTTTTCGTAGCAACATAACATAGCAAAAAACATAATAGAAAAACGACAACCTGTCATATTCTCATTTAGTTTTTTAATTGTTCTGGTTCAAACTGTAGAACAACTAATAACGACATTTAGGTATTAGTATACGCGGTTTGTCTGTGGATGGGTGCCTATTTTATACCGTGACCCCTTTGTGCCTCGGAAAGCACGTTAGCCGTTGGTCCCGGCTGGTATTCGTGGATCTTTGACAGTCATTACGGGTAATCAGAAGCCCGAAAGTCTGACAACCAGTCTTACCAAGGGTTATCGTATTCAGCGGGATTGTCCGAAAGGGTTACCGCTGGCCCGGAACATAAAGGGCTAAGGAAGGAACACGGGTGGGTTTTAGTCAGCAAGAGTCTGGCACTTCCTTCCGCTCCACCCAGAGCGGGAGGGGTCACCTGATTGATTTCCCATCCTGAAAAAATAAGGAAGGGTTATCGTATTACCCAGTAACTGGTTTGTGGAGGTCAGATAAGTCGCTCCATATAAAATACTGGTATTCAGCTGCATTCGGTTAGACTGGAAGCCGACCCGAACATATGTAGTTGGGAAAAGGCTGGGCAGATGATGAGGTAAGTATAAAAAGTTGTCGGCAACGACGAGACCTACTTGCTCTATTTGAGTTCCGTACACGACGGGCGTGTTGCCAGTGATGACTTATGGCATTGAAACGTGATCTCGCTCACAATGGGCCTTATAGGAAGGCCAAAAGTCACCCAAAGGGCAATGGAGAGGGCTATGCTTGGAGTTTCCCTGCGTGATCGAATCAGGAATGAGGAGATCCGCAGGAGAACCAAGGTAAACGACACAACCCGAAAAATTGCCAAACTTAAGTGGCAGTGGGCAGGGCACATTGCTCGCAGAACAGATGGCCGATGGGGCCGAAAGGTTCTGGAGTGGCGATCGCGTACCGGAAGACGTAGCGTTGGAAGGCCTCCCACAAGGTGGCCCGGGCTCGACTTGCCGGGCTAATTTAGTAGGGCTGCCATACACCGTATTTTATTTTTCTTTTCTTTTCGGAGAGCCCAAGTACCTACTCGGTCAAGCTGGTAGGTATGTTGCGGACGAGAAAGGACACAACTATGTTGGAATATGTTTTTTGACTCTTTGGTCTAGTATCATGTACCTAAAAGGAATACACGATTCAATTAATTTTCTCGAAACAAAAAAATTGCAAAGTTTATTACATCTATTTGTTTTACTTTTTTCGACATCACGGCGTAACGCCTAAGAGTTATTCCATGGAATTTATTTTAAAACATAGAGAATTATCATTTCAAAGTTTACTCAAAGTAGTTTTAAATTTAATTCATTTATTTTGTTAAAAAATGAGTACAATGCGTGCCACGAAAGATGAGACTTGACACACCACGTGGTTTGACATGCGCAGAACACGATTTTAGGTATCTTTAGCGGTATGAGGTCGGAGTGCGGGACGGGACCGGACGTCATAGGGGCGGTGGAAAGAGCGGGGGAGGCGGGGTCAAGTCTCATCTTTCGTGGCACGCATTGTACAATTCGTTTTGGCACATACGTCGTTTTATTTCGAGCGCACGCACATTATAGCCATCTCTCTTCTTTTGCATTTCAAAAGTAATTGCATCACTTTCGCTCGCTTAGTAGATCAGTCGCTACGATTTATTTTCGAGGTAGCGATGGTCTTGTGCGTCTGTTATTAACTTATTACCTAGCCACAAGTCCCCGAGCCGTATGGGACCACCAATAAGTAAAAAAGGCAAAAATATTGAGGAAACAATGACAGCAAAGAACGTCCAGTGAATACTAATGTTATGTTTAGGATTTTCTTAGAAATTCGGCTCAAAACTAAACCAGACCAATAAGGAAAATCATTGCGGTAGTTAATGTAATAAAAGTAACAATTCATTGGTATAGTTGATGTCATAAACTCGTAATTAAATTACGCATTTTGGCAACAGTTCCCATAAAATTGAAACTTTACTGAGGTTGAAACTGCGGTTTCTGGGACAAGTCAAGTGGCGGAATCATAACACCACATCGCCATCTTAATTTTTCAGTTCGATTTCTAAAACAAATGTTTACCAGTAAAGGCTCCTACAAACAGGCGCGATGCGCGACGCGAATCGCGTGCGACACGAAGGCACCGCTCGTTGCGCGACTTGCGGTGCCTTTGTGTCGCGCGTCTTTCAAGCGCCAAAAGATCGCTTAAGTACACATACAGGGTTATTTTAAATTGATTAGCTAAACTCCGCAGACGCGATGGGTGGCAATCTAAGCACGATAAAATCCATACTAATATTATAAGTGTGTCTGTCTGTCTGTCTGTTACCTCTTCACGCTTAAACTGCTGAACCGATTTAGATGAAATTTAGTATAGAGATAGTTTGTCCCGGGAAAGGACATAGGATAGTTTTTATCCCGATATTCGCAAGTGGTCGATACTTATGCGGGTGAAACCGCGGGGCGCTACTAGTAAAAAATAAAAGACTTTTTAGTGTTGCTAATAATATTGATGTGTGAGTTGAGAAAAACTGTTTCCATAAATGCTGTATCGTGTTTTGTAAGTTTACACAAATAAAACAGATTTTTTAAACTGATATTTCATTTAACTACAATAACTGCGGTCGATGACCTCACGAAAGAAACATCACATTTATTTTATCATGTTAAGGTGCCACTAGTCGATATTTTTCCATACAAATTTCGGGAGAGTATTACTCCACTGTTTGACATTGTGCATCCAAAGTTAAACATGATATCGTTTTGACTTATTACTAATTGTGTCTGTACGGAAACAAAACAGTAAAATAAAAAAAAACATTAAAAGTTATGAGCCAACAAAGATTCGTTTTTCTTGCTATTTTTAACGTAACTTTGGGTGTAAATAAGTAATAAAAGAACTGTAAAATCTTCAAATCCAAGTCCGTACCGTACCGACAAAGTTCAGTTATCGAAAAGTTTAATAAACTTTATTTATGATTGATTGATGCAGTGGTTTTTCATAAAACTCGATTTTCCAAAGCACTTTTCTAATTTTTTTACGCGCCTGTCAGTTCGGAACGGTGTTTCTGTGCTTGAAAACTAGCCGATGTGCGTGTAGACTAGCGTCTAACTGCTCATCACTGATATTAGCTCTGTCAGACACGAAGCCAGGTGAGACAGCGTGCTTTTTGGCCATGACCACCAGTGAGTTCGAGCTTGCAACTAGTTTACTCTTAAGATATCGACGCCCATCGCGTGTGCGGAGTTTAGCTAGCTAATTTAAAATAGTCCGGTATGTAGGATAATTAAAGTGTCCCCTATCCATTACCTCTTAAGGGGTCATTGTACTTTTCATTATGAACAACTATTACTATGGGACCAAACCTGAAATCGCGAAAAAAAATCAGTTGTTCCCTACATTCATGTTCGCATATCTCGTCAAAATGTAGGGAACAGCTGATTTTTTTTTTCGCGATTTCAGGTTTGGTCACATAGTAATAGTTGATCATAATGATAAGTACCTACATACTATAACACCTTATGAGGTTATCCATAAATTACCGGACACCCTGTATACTACTTTCATCGTGCACGGAAACTTTGGAAAAAATCAAAAATGGAAGCTGGAATGGAGGCTGGATGAATGAATAAATCTTTGTGATTTTTTTTGCCAGCTACCATCGAAAAATGTTCGATGCCCTTTGGATAAGCACAGGAGACCGATGATGAGAATGACTATTCATTACAATAATTAATTCTAAATAGCAATAAAAACTTTGAACAGAGCTCTATTAAAAGTTTTTATTGCTGACTGTCGTGACAAGCTTGTCGAAACAGTCTAGTGTCAGACAAAAAAGGGTTCTTCCAATCGTTAAAAAACGCTTGAAAAAATCAACGAGTTATTTAAGTTTACTGGCAAACGAATTCACGGGAAGCAACAAGACATTAGTAAACTATTAATAAACAATAAAGAACCTTGGAGTTTGGACTTCCAAACTAATTAAAAAAAAAACTACAAAAAGAGAATTGTAATCGGCAATATAAAATACCGGGCATCGACGTAGGTACAAGTTCCTCTATAAAGGCAAATTCACATTGAACCAATATTTCTTTTAAAGGCTCCTGCAAACAGGCGCGACGCGCGACGCGAATCGCGCGCGACACAAAGGGACCGCTCGTTGCGCGACTTGCGGTGCCTTTGTGTCGCGTGTCGTGTCGCGCCTGTTTGAAGGAGCCTTAATTCCGATCCAGCTTGTTGCATACATAACTATGTTTGAAATAATCACTCTAAAAAGTTTAAAGTAATCACAAGATGTAAGAAAGTTTAAAAAAAAATGGATGTCACGTGATCAACTTTGATCGTCAATATCTCGGAAACGTGAGAGTTTATGGTTTGGTCCTAGTATGTTTTCTGTTTGCATTAATGTCAGCTATCAAATTATACATATAATTATGTCCCATGAGTGGCCTCCATTTTGAAATAAAAGTAGGATTTGATATGACCTTACTCTACATAAATCAAAACATTAATTACGCAATCTCGTTACAAAATGCACTTAACCGGTTATTTGTTTATTTAAGTATCAATGACCGTGTAGGTATTAGCAAGTGGAATGAACTTTTTGAATATGCCTCGGTCACTAAATACATTTGTGTAATTAAATCTAGCTCTTCCCTTGGTGATTATTGCCGTTGCCTTCAAGGCTCATGCAGACTGGCGCGATAAATATACAGGGTCCCATTAAAATAGATGGACAAATTTTAACACAGCGCTCAGTACGTCTAACTAAAGATATCCAAGCAAAAAAAAACACTGATTAAAGTGATTTTATTTTGACCTAAATAATAAATTGCCGGCACATTAGTGTATTTTCGTTAGCTAATTATTTTTCTTGTAAGTATCTATGCGTTTTTCTTACTTATATATTTTTTTACCATCGTCCTTATTTTGGTGATCTGAATGATTTCTAAAAGTTTGTCCATCTATTTTAATGGGACCTTATATTAATAATTAAGCTGAAGATTTTGTTTGTTTGTTTTGACTGTTTGTAAACATTATGACGCTGAAACTGGCAGACCAGTCTAGCAGACCGGCCTGGCGGCAATTATTTTACAAATACAAAAATTATGCAATTAAACCAAAAAAAAGAATTACGTTATTCTAAAAATAAATTTTTCGAAAGACTGGCGCGCTCAACAACAGTTTTTCGATATTTTAAAATAAAAACGATACGCATAAACTCGCCGGTCTGCTAGACTGGTCTGCCAGTTTCAGCGTCATGTAAACATTAGTACGCCCTACTAATGTTATCTCAAACGGTTTAGTCCCATCTCTTCCCCTATGCGTTTATACCAACAAAGGGAAATTTCCCTTTTGAAAACTTAACTCTCCAGGAAATCACAAGACGTCGTTTATTTGGTAAGTATTTATTATTATCACCCAAATACTACGCACGCACGCAACGCACCACGCGTGAGAGGCCGGAATGCACGGCAAGCAAACTTAGAACAAAAAACCTCAACCGTATACTCTATGGTTGGAAGAAAAGAACATGACAGGTGTCCTCGCCCCCTTCTATCATTATTCACCCCTCTTACACCCGATGCCGAAACTATAGATAATTTACAAAATGTCACTGTCAAATCAAGACTTTTTCGCTACCGCCATTACAGTTTTGTTGTTGATCGAGTGAAGTCTGCGTTGATTAATTTCCGTACTTACCTATCCTCTCAGTGATTTTAAACTGTAATATTATGCATCTGTAGTGCAATATGTACAACAAGTGTTGGCTGGTGCTCTATAATAAATAAAATAATGAAAGGCCCCCGTATCCCGGAAAATCTCTTCCCAGAATGCAAGTTAAGGCTTTTATTAAATATAAAACTAAATTAAAAAATAAAAAATTCAATAAGTATTTGTTGTGTTTAATTTATAGTATATTTCTCAATAGTTCCCCGGTAATTACACCGATGAGCTCATCTAAGAGCTCATTGGTTTTTTGCTGCTAACAGCATAAGTATAAAAAATTGAGATCCGAATACAGTACCAACAGCGTAATTAAGGCAGACTATGTGAGCCTTTGCCAAAAACTCAATACCTAAATTAAAAAACAAAACGAACAGTCATGTTCTAAACTTCCAACTTTTGACAATCTCTACTAACCATTTTTTCTCTATGGGAGTGGGTCGTCTGATACGTAGTAATGTAGTATCTCTAAGTAGTCTGTGCTGCGACGTTATATTGTGCGTGTGGATGTAGCCTTATTATATTAGTCTTAAAAAAATCTTTAGGCACTAGAGCATAAAAATCGACTTTATGTCGCATACGCACAACATAAAGACGAACTTTTAGAGCATGAGAAGTGAAAAACGTAGTATTTAAAAGTGCCGATTCGCCCGTTTTTGGCGAGTAAATTCGTGCGAATCAACTAATAAGCCACATAACTTGTAGGTAATCACTTCAGACAAAAAATAATTACATTAGCAAACCCAAACACTCCTATATATTAAACAGTAGGCATCAATGTCAAGGACTTCGTACTTACATTATTCTAATTACGACAAACGTTTTTCTCTTCACTAGTTTTAGGGTTCCGTATCAATACAAATCTGCCTAGACTTTTTTTTTTCAGGATGGGAAATCATCAAATGATGCCTCCCGCTCTGGGTGGAGCGGAAAGGAGTGTCAGACTCTTACTGACTAAAACCCACCCGTGTTCCTTCCTTAGCCCTTTATGTTCCGGGCCAGCGGTAACCCTTTCGGACAATCCCGCTGACTCGGCAGGCTTCGGCCCTGACGGGCCCCTTCATTTGATGCTGACATTTCTTTGAGGCGCGCGTGGAACACGTACGCGCCGTCCGGCACGGGCCTGGTCCTGATCGGACGGTGAGCTACCCATTACTCTCCGCCCGATCTGCCTAGCCTTTCCCCAACTATGTTGGATTCGGCTTCCAGTCTAACCGGATGCAGCTGAATATCAGTATTTTACATTTAGCGACTGCCTATCTGACTTCCACAAACCAGAGGATCGAGCAATGCCGCCGTTACTATTTAGCCACGAGCCATTTATAATATTATGTACAGTACCCGGCGATAAATATTGCACATCGACCTTTGGAAAGAGACAATCGGCTAATTTCGGCTTCGTAGAGCGTTATCTCTGTCGCACGAAATACAAACAGTCCGGTATCTATTAGGAGCTGTTAAAACAATTATGATTTGCTTCTTTTGATAATTATTTTTAGTCTTTGTATAAAATACAAAAAAAAAAGGTAAAGGTCGATGTGCAATATTTATCGCCGGGTACTGTACAGATAGTCGATTCCATCAAGTTTAAATATCGATACCTACCCATTTCTTGTGCGAAGTTTCGCTAGCTAATTTAGCATATTACAAGTTGGGTGATTATATCGTAGATAAAAATGCTTGGCTTAATGCTGGTCCTGCTCCACAGGCACTTGGGCTCACTAGTGTAACGCTAGATGTCGGTAGCCAGCCGTTAAGCCGGCTGTCAAGCCCGCCACGCCCAGCCATGCCAAAGCCATGCCATGCCGTGTTGTCTGGGTGCAGCCAAAGCCACAGCCACAGCCACAGCCAAGCCAAGCCAAGCCATGACAACCAAGTACGACACAGCAGCCACAGCAAAGAGGAAGTCAATTGACTAGCACGTCACTTCCCCACTACGTGAGCCTTGCCCCGCCAAATTCCGAGCCGGGGGAGATGAAGTAGCCGCCAGCCAGCCAGTATTATAAAAGCGCTAAGCGGTGGTTTTGTGTACTTCACTCCATGCTAATAATTGTAAGGGGAAACTCTACCCGAATAAACAAGTAAATCAGTTACTGTGTGCATAATTTTACCACTGCCTTTATACTCAGAAGTGGTATCGAAAAAAAAAACCTACGATGAAACGACGCTCTGCTACTTATAAACGTCACGGTCGCCTAGTCGGGAGGACGAAAATTCTGCGTCGGTAAACCAGATGTCTGAAGATTCAAACGATGAAGGTCGATCCACACCATCTGCAAGGAAAATATTGAAGACTCTCCTAGCACAAGAAGTTGAAAAAGCATTCAACGATCTGGAACACGAAGCGCCTACCCTCATTTGTCTGAAAGACCACCGTGCCGCATCGTTAATTCCAGAATTTGACCCTGAAAACGAAGAATGCACAGTTACCACCTGGATAAAAATTCGAGTTGAACCCAGACAAGCCAGATACGGATGCGCGATCATAGTGAATGTTGTTTTGGGCATAGGCTGTATGCAGGAATACCTTTGCCCAGTGACGCGCCAGTTGCGCCCTACCGCCATGTTAGGAAAAAAAGTGTTCCCGTAATTAGAAAACGCGATAGGACGCGTGTACAAACGTAACAGCACACAATACGACAGCTGATTTGTGTTTTGCTGAAAATTCTCTGCAAGGAGGTCGTATTGTGGCCGTCATCAAGGCGCACAAACGAAGCAGTATCAACGTGGCTATCGTAAATAGTACGAAGGACGTAGCGTGGAGCTACCAGTGACGTGGAGTAACTTCAAGAATCGAGCCAAGCAGCCCGCAGCCGTCGGTGAAGCCCTTCGTGTGCTGCAAGTGAGGGCATCCAGGACATGTCGCGACCCGGTGCACGAGAAGTGGCAGCCAAGCAGATGATGGAGGTGGAGCACGCGCTGCAAGCAGCAGCGGCGAGTGGATGTTTGCGTCGTACAACTACCCGCAGGCACGTTGGAACATAAAGGTCAGCTGTATTGTTTTGTTACGATTCTGGTGCTGAATGCTCGTTAGTAAAAGCGAGTTGTGAATAATGTTGTTGCGATGACTGGTATTGGTTAAACGCGTGTATTCAGCACAAAACTTGAAATTTTATTACATTTCTACACGACATTTACTTGCAAAGTATTATTTTGGGTAGGCTATTTTGTGTTATTAGAAAACGAAGAGTGAAATCAGAATTATCAGACTAAACTAGATCGGAAGTTCAGAGGTCCATTTAAGGTCTTTTGACAAGTGATCGTTATGTTTTGAAGTCCCTTTCTTCCGCCGGACGTACAAGTACGCACACGACCGACTGTGTAAAATAACTGACGTTGACATGCACGTAGGCACAGACGTAGGTGACGATGACGAGACTAGCCATGACGAAAATGATAACGCTGACAAGACTAGTTGAATACTAAGTAGTCAACTTAAGATTTAGAGTACCTAGCATAGTAAGAGTTTTCTTATAAACTTTAAGAATTATGTTGATAAAGGCTCGAAATGATGATCTTGATGGTGTTGTTTGTGGAGGTGACCGGATAGGGATCGCCTGATTGTGTTAGTGACCGGATAGATGTTACGTGTTGAAGACCGAATGGAAGTCGATTGGTTTGATGCTTATGGCCGGATAGAGGTTATAAGTGTGATGATGAAGACCGGATGGAGGTCAGAGTATGAGCATTGCTATATTTTAATGAGTTTCCTATTATTTTAATGAGTATGGGTGTTGTTCGACATGTCGGCTTTGAGAGAAAGAGTTTGTGGTGATTTTCATCAGAACCTGTAATAATTTTGGTCAGAATTGGCCGAGTGGAACATGCACTGCTGTTGATTTTTTTGGTTACAGGTTAACACACAAGGACATGTGCAAGCAGAATGACAGTAGTGGACAGCGCTGCATTCTTTGGATCTCCTGTATGAATAATCGCTGATCAAGGACGGTGCTTTTCGAGCGAGGAGTTTCACGACTTCTGCCAAGGAAACTGTAGATTGCAACCACTACAGCCATTAAGCCAGCTGAATTTGGTGAGTCGTTTTCATTATGTTTTGACTCGAGGTACCGAGTGCTTCCCTGGTAAACAACTAGAAAAAAAAAACTGTTACATTGTTAGGTATAGCCTAATCTAGTTAACAATGCAATTTTTAAATACGCTCACGATAGGTTACGAATGATGCCAGTAGGTCATGTACCAGTCGAAGTAGATGGTGATCACAGTGGTGATGAGCTATGAGCAAGCCTAAGTAGTGGGAACCACGCGAGTAGGGGTTCTCTATCGGCTGTAGTAAAAAGTGTGTAGTCACAGGGTGATACACATGGGTCCATGCGCTGGATGTGTGAGAGCAATGCGATTGTTGTTCGGCTAGAGAGCCGTAGCGTTAGAGTGGTTTACTCTTCTGTGGGTTTCCAGGTGTCTAAGGCTCTTAGTGAAAAAGATTATTGTTGTAATGTGGATCACGATGGTACATGGCTCTGGTTGATGTTTTTTTTTGTTATGATTGATTAAAGTTTGATTAGATGGCACTGGTTGAATCAAGTAGGTACGCTCATGAGGGTAAGGCATATGCCATGGCACAGGCAAAGGGATCAGAGTACTAATGACGAATTTAAGGAAAGCCAAGTAAAAGTCTAGTTGTGATAGTAGTTAATCTTAGTTCGACTGGTCGGGGACCGTACCAGTAGTTATTACATAGTCGTAGCCCGGTAGAAATCGGTGACTCTTGAGGCAACTCAAATAGTCCGTGGGTGCGCGATGCGTGTTTAACTCTGGCGGAGGTCGGGGTCTTTTAGAGACCATAGAGTCCGTGGGACTCAGAATTCAGGAGGAATTCAAAGAAACAAACGTGAGGTTTGTTGCAGGGGCTTAATGAAAAGCCACAGGCCACGAATAAGACTCCTGCTGTGTTTTGTGATGCTCTAAGGATGTTTTATTAGCTGCTCTATCATGTTTAGTTGATTATTTAGTTTGTGATCTTGAGCTGACTTGTAATCGTAGTTTTGTTGCTTCCATTGCGGGAGCAATTGTTACAGGATGGCCGAGTGTAACGCTAGATGTCGGTAGCCAGCCGTTAAGCCGGCTGTCAAGCCCGCCACGCCCAGCCATGCCAAAGCCATGCCATGCCGTGTTGTCTGGGTGCAGCCAAAGCCACAGCCACAGCCACAGCCAAGCCAAGCCAAGCCATGACAACCAAGTACGACACAGCAGCCACAGCAAAGAGGAAGTCAATTGACTAGCACGTCACTTCCCCACTACGTGAGCCTTGCCCCGCCAAATTCCGAGCCGGGGGAGATGAAGTAGCCGCCAGCCAGCCAGTATTATAAAAGCGCTAAGCGGTGGTTTTGTGTACTTCACTCCATGCTAATAATTGTAAGGGGAAACTCTACCCGAATAAACAAGTAAATCAGTTACTGTGTGCATAATTTTACCACTGCCTTTATACTAGTTAAAATTTCAATAATTGGAAAAGGTGCTTCCTTTTTTCTTTTTTAATGTTTCTGGCATTACGAACATAATTATTTATTTAAATTATTTTTTATTTTATTCAATCAAGTTTTAATTTTTGAATACTTCATTATTACTTCCTGTTTGTTAGTAAAATTCTATTAATCTCTTAAATAAATTAAAAACTATAGTTTTGTATAATTTAGAAGCACTTTTTTTTTATTTTGTATATGTAAGAAACATGTTTCCGTTTTTTATGATTTTTTTGACGTTGAAAAAAGCATGGCAGTTGAGAACGTGTCATCCTCACTTAAATGTCTCATCGATGGTGGCGCGTGTGTTGGATCATTCGGTTCCCTACACAATGGTTGAGCTGGATGGTGGTGTCATGTTCGTGAACGGGCACCGTCGGTTGAGAGGTCATCTCTTAACTGCCAATGCTTATTTTTAATCTTATCAAAATATAATTGTTTCTTAATTTGTGTCTTTTTTTTTACATTGTTCTCACATAGAGAAGCAACAAGAATAACGTACCCAGGATTTTGTAATATCTTGATTTAAAAGAGTGTCCATGGAGTTTCTTGCCCGTTCTTCTCCATAGAGATCTACGTTTTGGAATGGGCAACTAGCTTCAACTTTCTGACTAACTGACGGATTATTTAATGTTGACAATTCAAAAGTGCCTGTACAAGGTTTAGTTGAAATAAATGCTTTGAGTTTTTGTTTGACCCTGTGTATCGATAGAAGGAATGTATTTATACATTTAGGTATTTATTTGTTTGTTCAAGATTTCGTCGGCATGTCAAAGGTACTGTGAGAAGGATTTATGAAAGTGGAGCAAGTTCATAAATATATACCTCTGAACTCAAAACTCAATGTTTTTATACTTTTTCTTTTAAGTGTAAGTATGTGTACTGTCTTTAATTTTTGTAATTGGTTTTATACCGTTTTAATAGGGCTGATTTTTCAATCGACAGATAATTTTTATTTTTGGAAATACATTTGACGTCTGACAGATTTTGCATGGAAAAACTGTCAAACATTCACAATTATTCCTCTGATACAATTATCTGACGTTGGAAGAACCAGCGCTAAAATAAATAAATACCTAATAAATAAATCTATTTCCATACCAACAATTCTAAAGATAAAACTACTGACTTTGACGTACCATGAAGTCTCAATAGTTTTTAGACGGCATATCATAAGTAGGTAATCAAACAAAAAATAATTACATAAACAAATCTAAGCACTCGTTCTTAAAACAGTATACATATAGGCATAATGTCAAGAAGTACCTATTTACATTATTTTAAATACGACAAACTTTTTCGTCATCATTATTTTTAGGGTTCAAACAAACAAAAAATAATTACATAAGCAAATCTAAGTACTCGTCCATAAAACAGTAGGCATCAATGTCAAGAACTATTTACATTATTCTAAATACGACAAACTTTTTCCTCATCACTATTTTTAGGGTACCGTGCGCAATTTTGAAAAACCGAACGCTTATGAGGTCTGTCCGCAGCCTGTATGTCTGTCACAGGCAATTATCAAACTCAAAATTCACTTTACATATAGGCAGATTGGCAGACATCTTAAAAAAAAAACATTCAAGGCTATCGCCAAAAGGCTATGGCTCTTCAAGACTTTCTGTTTATCTAGTTTCTGTCCACGACTTCTTTCGCATGTTTCTTGTTCCCCCGACCCACCCCATCGCATCGCATCGCATCATCTGCCCGCGCTGTCACGTTCGTTCTCGCTTAACGATCTTTTGCTTTTTTGGCTTTTTGCTCGCCTCCTAAGGGTTATAGCGTGATGTTAAATAACCTACAGACTTCCTCAAGAATTGGGCTATCAAATGCAAAAATATTTTTTCAAATCCGACAGTAGTTTCAGAGATTAGCGCGTTCAAAAACAAAGAAACTCTTTACCTTTATTATTAGTATAGAATAGATATAGATAAATTTTGAAATTATTTTTATTTTTCTATTTAAGATTGTGTCTTTCTGTTTAGTTTGTCTTGTGATCTTCCTGTAGATACAAGTCACAATAAATACACTTTCTTTCGATATATCGTGTGGGTATTGAAAAAAGATTTATAAAAGCTCTTTAATACACGAATCCAATAAACATCACTTTATGTTTTTAACTTTTTCGAAAACACGTTAGAAAGCTGTCCCGCCCCAAAAATTAAAGTAATAAAATGAAACAAAATATTCGTCGTTCTCAAAAGTATTGGCGATAAAATCGCGGGCATAAATAACCCAATAAAACATGGTGCGGATTCAATACAAAATTATCAGAACTGTATTACATAAATAAACCGTTTTTATGTACCTACAACAAAAATAAAAGTTTTCGATGACCAACTATGTTTTGCATGAAAACATTCCAATATACTATAAAAAAGGAGGGTAAAGAGGGAGGGATGTGTGCCCACACCATAGAACTGAAAACTTAGTATACCTACGCGATTCAGCGTATCCGACCTACTCGAGCCGAGTATACGCGATTCATCGTCACCCACCGACTGGAGCACAGTATACGCGATTCAGCGTCACCGACCGACTGGAGCATAGTATACATGATTCAGCGTCACCGACCGACTGGAGCACAGTATACGCGATTCAGCGTCAACATCCGACTGGAGCAGAGTATAAGCGATTCAGCGTCACCGACCGACTGGAGCAGAGTATACGCGATTCAGCGTCACTGACCGCCTGGAGCACAGTATACGCGACTTAGCGTCACCGACCGACTGGAGCAGAGTATAAGCGATTCAGCATCACCGACCGACTGCACCCGAGTATACCCGATTGACATGGAATAAGAGCAAAGTGCGCCAAAAAAAGTTGTTTACTTCAAAAATTAATCTACGGAACCCTAACTACCCCAGCACGATTACAACAAGTCAGTTTTTGTCCTAACAAAAAAAACTCTGAGACTATATTGCTGCGGAAATTTTTTCTATGCAAAACAAACTCGTTGCGCAGAGCAGTATGTCGAACTTGATTTCCTTCAAAAGGTATATAAATGCAAGTTGGCGGCTTACTCAGGCAGTGTTGAAGTAACTTTGCAAGATGAAATCGTTCTTCGTATTATGTGTTGTCCTGGTGGCTGGGATTCACGCCGCAGTGAGTACTTATTTATTTATTAATACATATTAGTATTTTACAAATAGGACTAGTAGCGCCCCGCGGATTCACCCGCATAAGTGTCGATACCGTGGGAATATCGGGACAAAAACTATCCAATGTCCTTTATAGGGACTCAAACTATATCAATACCAAATTTCATCTAAATCGGTTCAGCGGTTTAAGCGTGAAGAGGTAAGGGGCCGTCCATTAATCACGTGATGTGTTTTTGGCATTTTTAAAAAGTGCCCTATATCGTAATCCAGGTCAAGGTATCAACATACATACATAATCTAATCAGCCTGGAATTTTCCCACTGCTGGAACACAGGCCTCCTCTCTGTGAGATCCCTAAGCAGTAATCCACCACGTGCCCAGTGCGGGTTGGTAGATGTCACATGTCTTCGAATATTTGGTTCTAGGACATGCCGGTTTCCTCACGATGTTTTTCTTCACCGTTTTGAGAGCAGTGGTGATGAAATAATTTAAATAATTAGCACAAAGTAAAGCCTGATTGGGTTCGAACCTAAGACCCACTCGTAAGAAGTTACCACTGGGCCACCACTGCTCGACTGGTTTGACATGGTCTATGTGCCAAATTTCATCCAAATCCAGCCGAATTTGCCGTGAAGGCGTAACAAACAAAATATAGGTACAGACGCCAGCACATCAAGCTACCCGAAACTGCCAAATTGTGCCAATCAACTTTGACCCTTATGCTTTAGGGATAATCGTTGAAAATCTATTAAAGAAATTTGACAGATTGTAGTAACTTGATGTGCTGGCGTCTGTACAAAAATCGGGTTTTAGTTTTTAAACTTATTTTTTATTTAATTATTTTGGGTCTTATTTCAGTAATATTCATATTTTTGAAATGTGCTAATTCAGCCCTTCCATTTGATACCAAACAAGGCACCATCCCAAAATAGTTATTTTTAAATTCATTACCTACTTTATGTCCTTTAGAGGGCGCCATATTGAATTTAGTGTGACGTAAGGAAAGCTTATAACCAGCAATCGGTCAAGACGCTTCTAACTTAACTTCTACTTTTGAAGTTATGAGGGAACAGATGAACATACATACATACCGGTTAAAATCATATACCTTCCATAGTCGGATCAAAATCATATATTTTTTCTTTATAATATTACTTTAAATGACTATCATTTCCAAACAGATTTTTTCTAAATTTTGCGTTATCGTGCAAAAAGATATTGCCAAAAAAGGTCTGCCTACTGGATTATTAGAGGGATTTCAAAGGTCTGAAGTACTGTAGTATATATAAAGAGGTTTGTTTACGAGGGATCTGGTACAGAATGGTATTATATCAGTTAAAAGAGTACTTGTCGATTTCGAGATAATATATGTAAAATTAAATGCTCGATAAGATCTATAGACCGACTGCTTAACTGAGACGTTGCCTGAGGTAGCAGCGCGGTGCGGGATGGGTGTGGTGACGTGATGCGAGAGCTCAGTGATTCGTCAACTTGTGACTACTATCACCCCTCGCGCAGCGCGCAGCTACCTCAGGCAACGTCTCAGTTAAGCGGTCGGCCAATTATCAAGAAAACCTCATATTAGCTGCTCATGTGTCAAGGTTTAGCAGCGACAAAATAAACTTAATAGGCTATCAATACCTACAATACAATTTGTTTCCCAAAGTTTAATGTTCCTATGTGTATTGTATGAGCTTTATATATTAAGGTTTTTGTCCCTACAACCACCTTCCACCAACTTTACAAACCACAATCCTAACATAACAACTATCTCTCTCTTACAGAACGTGACTCTCCCTCCAAACCAACAAGATAAAGTTCGTCAGTACGGATCTGAATGCATCAAAGAAACCGGCGTCTCAGCCGAAGTCATAGCCGAAGTGAAGAAAGGCCACATCACAGAAGATGAAGGCCTGAAGAAGTTCAACCTATGCTTCTTCAAAAAAGCAGGAATCGTCGACAATGATGGCAAACTGAACGTTGAAGCAGCACTCGCGAAACTACCTCCTGGCGTTGACAAGGATCAAGCTAAGAAAGTACTAGAAGGCTGCAAGTCGAAATCTGGAAAGGATGCCGAAGACACCGCTTTTGAGATCTTCAAGTGTTACCATCAGGGAACTAACACCCATATTTTGCTAGCCGACGTTTAAACAATTACAAAAAGTATCGAACACGATAATTTAGTTGTTAATTCCCACTAACTTATCTGGTAACAGCAGCACTGACAGTGAACAAAAAATTACAGACCAGAGGGCCTAAGTAGGTTAAAATTGGGGTTTCCAGATCAGATAAGATCTGGAAACCCACAATTTTCACCATTCATTCATTTATGAGTGTTGTATTCAGAATCCTCTATTCAAAATGGGTGTTGTATTCAGAATCCTCTTTTCAAATGAATGTTGTATTCAGAATCCTCTATTCAAAGTGAAGGTTGCATTCAGAATCCTCTATTCAAATGAATGTTGTATTCAGAATCCTCTATTCAAAATGAGTGTTGTATTCAGAATCCTTTATTGAAAGTGAATGTTGTAAGTATTCAAGTTATTGAAAATGAGACTTGTATTAGTTTTATTTTAAAATCTATTTTTCTTTAATAAATTGAGGTCTTGATCTATCAAAATCAAAATATTTTTATTTCACATAAACCTAAATGGACACTTACGAAACGTCAGAAGCTAGGTGCACGGTTCCAATTGATCGTTTCCTATGGAAAAAAGCCGGCAAGAAACTCCATGGTTACTCTTGGTTTCCAGACCAGATAAGACCTGGAAACCCGCAATTTTCACTCATTCAATCAGCACATTAGAAAGATCTGGAAACCCGCAATTTTTTCTCATTCATCATTTCATCCATTCAGCACATTAAAATTCTGATAGTTGATTGCGCTCACACATTCTCCGATGTCGTCTTACATCGGATTTCTGATATACGTCACTGCGTCGCTGTCTCAGTTATGTAGATGAAGTATTGATACCTATTTGTATTAGAGAGTGCATACCTATATCAACTAAGTTTTATACGTGTTTTATAATGTAGGTAGAGTTCTTTAATCTCACGAAGCGACGTGAATTATTCGACTTTCAACCTTACCCTCAAAGATTTAAAATTCACATGATGTCGCTTCGTGACGTAAAAGAACTATTGAATGTGGGTGCTTATGTGAAAGGTTAAAATAAAAATACTTTATCATTGAATAAGGATTATGATTTATTTTACGACATATTATTTGATACTTTTACAGCAATTTCTTTAACCGATTTATAAATATCATCCATGAATATATTTTTAACTACATGCTGCACGCACAATTCGGCATCACAATTACATAGTGAACTTATGGTATCAGGAAAATTTTCTACATCATAAACTTCGATCCTGATCACTTTAGCACCACGCGTAAGTTTTTTTAAAGAGGTGAATGCAGCTGTTGAACTTCTCTTGAGCTGTTTGCTGCTGCGGCCCTCCAGATTCAGTTGGTTTTCGTATTTCTGTCCTACCACAGTATTCATAGGAACGAAGTTGAAGAGGTCGTTTTCGGAGTCCTTAAAATAAAAATACAGAATGCAATTAAATTCGTGTTGTATCAGGAATAGAAAACTCTGATGTCGAGGACTTATTATGTATGTTTGACCCGTTTACAATAATCAATCAATTAATACATTTTATTTGTAGATAAAAATAATGTAATATTTTAATTGTTGGATAATATATTGTTAAAGTTAAAGAAAATATTAACACTCACCGACATTACGCAAAGGTACCGGTTTTACTCAGTCAGGACTCGGACTCAGCAGGAGCAGAAATTGAATGATCGACTTTAAAATTATTCATCAATTTATATATGTTAATTTTAATGTATAGAGTTCAAAGTCTTACATTTTTTTTGTTAGATGTTGATATTCCGGACAAAAATGGTGTGGTAAATTGAAACCTCAAGACATCACGGCGCCAAACATTTTATTGTTTACTATAAATATATATTGATAAAATATACACTACTGTACGTTTGTGCACTGTACTTTTTTCATACATTATTATTGAGAAGATTCGCCAAGCAAAACTATCGCATGTAAGTCGTATGTCTAATTTGCAATGTAAGTTCTAATTTTATTTATGGAGAGGGATTGAAATTGAAACCTCAAGACATCACGGCACCAAACATTTTATTGCTTACTATAAATATATATTGATAAAATAAACACTACTGTACGTTTGTTCACTGTAATTTTTTTATACATTTTTTCTTAAGAAGATGCGGCTAGCAAAAACCGTTGCATGTAAGTAGTATGTCTAATTTGCAATATAAGTCCTAATTTTATAAGGAGATGGATGAAAACAAAATAGCAATATCGACATACTATTGTTACCCCTAGTTTTGCCTTCTATTATTATCTTATTCTTCAAACTAATACTTTTTAAATCACCAAAAGAACTTTACTTAATGTTCACGGGTAATGTCACCGTCTTTTGCTTGACACAGTCGGGTAATTCTCTTACTGTGTTATATTAGTATAGAATAAATTAATAGTAATAATGTTAATGTTGTAATAAAATAAATACTATATAAACGAAGTCGCGGTGTTTAACTAGTATGTAACACTTGGACTGTAGTTACTATACCTAGTCAAATATTAATATACACTTTAGATATCATAATTTAAGGTTGAGATTTGTAGATTTGGTTATGATTGCAAAGCATTTGTCTTGTGAAGAAGTCCTGAGTCAGGATTTTAGGATCACGCGTGCATTACATATATGGAAAACCTTCACGTGGATCCCGGCTATTTAAATATTGGAGAGTGAATTAGGAGCATCACTTCAGCTACCAGGTGCTCCAGATCAACATCAAGTACTTATCAAGAATCAGTGCAATAAGGAAAATGTAAGTAGCTTTTTAATAAAATATATATTAACTTATTTTTACTATCGCAGTTTAGTAGCAATGTATCGAATATAGTGACAGCAACAGCTATGGGCCAAGGGGTTCGACCCCCCCTAATCTAGCGCGATATAGTATTGTGGTTTAATAGAGTATTATTTCTGTGATGGCTATGTTTCAGTATTCTAAAAAGATGTATTTCAATATTAGGTGTAGATAGATAGACAATAATAAAATAATAATAATTAATTAGAGTAGTGTACCTACCTGATGTGTCAAAGTGGGATATTATTTATTATTATATATTCAGATAACAGAGATCCATTGGGTTAGTAACAATAGTCTTAACCTATGTTAGTACTCAACTAATAACACCGACAATGTACAGCCGGCTGATTCTATAAAAATCTCGCCGTGAAAACTTAGGTGATGTGAGTTTGTTTTTGTTAGGAATTGACACTATTGACAGCTTACTCCACGCTCACTTCACCTAAGTTTTCACGGTGAGATGGTTACAGAATCGGACTGCAGGTGACAAGTGACCTCACCAATGATATGCGCATGAATCATTATTTGATTGTATTAATATTTATTTATTTGTTTCACTCCATTTCAGGTCGCACGAAAACGCCGAGACCCTTTTTCCCTCCGACGTCGACGAGGAACCTCAGGTTCGAAAAAAGAAGCATGACGGGCGTAAAAGGAAGCAAGCATCAACTCGCACGACGGAGCCGGCACGAGGTTCGTGGTCGTCACCATCGAGAGTAAGTCCGGTGCCAGGACCGTCCACTTCCGCGACACCTGCCGTGTTGTCCCATCCATCAGCTTCAAAGAAGCCGTTTTTCAAACCCATCCCACCGAGGAAGTCCACGGTGTACGATCTGTTTGGAACTGATAGCGAGGACGACGAGAAAGCGGTCCCTGCAGTTACTGGTAAAACACCGTTAACTTCATATATAACACGACGCCTTGCAAACGGTCATTCGCGCCAAACCCATGAAAACAAGCCGGGAACGCACTATATTGATTTGAAAATATACCGGTGCGATGAAATAGAGAAAGTTCCACCAATGAATAGGTGGCGCCAAGCAATTGTCACGCTTAAAAATCAAACCTTTGACAATACAGATGCTTGGCAACATTTGTCTAATTTTATTATAGCTACACGAAAAGAGTATGTTAAGTGCCCAGCAACATTTGTAAGTAACTATTATTGAAATAGTACTTAATTACAAAAGTAGGCACTTATCCCAATATAACACATGCCTATTCACTTATACACTTTTTTGTATTACTGTCTTCTAGTGATTAAGATATTATCTTTGTATTTCAAGAATAGTAATATTATGTAACAAATAATAGGCAGATTGCGATTACATTATTATAGAAGACACTATTGCTATACTTAGATAAATGAATAAGAATAAATAGATCTAAGGTGTAAATCTATTATAATGCAATTGCAACCTTAGCCGGTACTTACTTATGCATATAAATAAATCATGTAATCGGTTATAGAAATTAAGTATTAATAGGAATTCATATTATATCAAATTTTATTTAATATTCATGGTTTTTTTTTTCTTTCTTACAGTTACACCTAGACCCGGAATCAGAACAAATAACAATGATATAATAATATGTCGAAAATGTCACATTGAAATACCTAAAATTGAATATCAGTATCATTTGAGAACGAATTTGCATAAATCTAATTGCATACTAAAAACTGAAATTGAAAATATCGATATAATAGCCACGGCTTTTAAAAAGAGAATAATAAGTTACAAACTGAATCCATCAATGGAATACCTAGCACCTCAGGAATTCCTAATGGATAATCGGCATAAGGTCATAAGACTAATTAACGATTGTTTGATAAAACATAGTTGTGTTAAATTAAACTTTGAGCTTTTTGCTTATTTCATACTTCCAAAATCTGACGAGCAACAGCTTAAATCATTTAACACAAAATATGAAATTGTATATAATAATACAGATATAAATGAATTATATTTGAAAACAATAAATACATTTGACAGAAAGCTCTCAGAGTTCCAACATCGTGAATCCGGTTGGTCTTGTTTATTTATAAGTCATCTAGAAATTAACCTTAACAAATACTCTCCTTTGAAAGGTGGCACATATATAGATTTGCCGCAAGTAATAAAAAAAACTAGAAGTTGTTTAAATATTAAAAACAGCGATAACAACTGCTTTTTATGGAGTATTGTCGCAGCGTTATATCCCACCCAAATGAATGTTTGCAGAACAAGTTCATATCCACATTTTTCAAAAGTTTTAAATATAGATGGTCTATCATTCCCCCCATCATGTAAAGATATTAAAATATTAGAAAATTTAAATCCACACATAAGTATTAATATATATGGATTAGATAATAAAAACATGGTCACTGGTCCTTTATATGTGACAAGTTCAAGAAAAAACCAGCATGTCAATTTATTGTACTTTGAACAGAAAGGTAAAGGTCATTATTGCTTAATAAAAAATCTATTGAGATTGATCAAACGTCAAATAAGTAAACATAAAGGTAAAATGTACCTATGTGAGACATGCTTACAAGTTTTCACGAGTGAAATGAGATATAGTGCCCATAATAAGTGTCCTAAGATTTTGACAATATTACCTGAAAAAAATAGTATTCTTCAATTTAAGAACTTCGAAAGAAAACAAAAAATTAATTTCGTTATATACGCCGATTTTGAAAGTCTTTTACTAAACTGCAACATAAATGTAACTGAAAATACTCGTACCTTTAAGGTTCACGAACCCTCATGTTTTGGTTACTATATTTGTTGTTCACACAATACGGATCTGAATAAGTATGTTACTTATAGAGGATCTGATTGTGTAGAAGTATTTATAAAATATTTAATAAGAGATTTGGAGTACATTCACAGTATCTTATTAAATAAAATACCGATGGCACCTTTAACTAAGGCCCAAGAAAAGGATTACAAAAACGCCACTACATGTCATATCTGTAATTATGTGCTCTTTGACGATAAAGTAATAGATCATGATCACATTACATCACAATACCGAGGCGCAGCACACTCTCATTGTAATTTAATGTTAAGAGTTTGCCCTTTCGTGCCTGTTATTTTTCATAACCTATCCGGCTATGACTCTCACCTATTTATAAAAGAATTAGCGAAGTATGAAGGTGCTTTTAAAATTATACCAAAATCCAAAGAAACGTATATGTCATTCACAAAAGTACTCCATCCTAAGAATACATTAAAATCAAGGCCAATTCAAGTTAAGTTCATAGATTCTTATCAATTTCTTAATTCAAGTTTAAGCACATTAGTAAATAATTTGAATGAAACCGACTTTGTTAATTTATCAAAAGAATTTCCAGATATTAGTTATAATCAGTTAACATTGTTACGACAAAAAGGAATTTATCCCTATGATTATATGAATGCATATTCAAAATATAACGAGACTCAACTTCCATCGAAAGTTTGTTTCTATAACAGTTTGAATTGTCAACATATTAGCGATGATGAATACGTACACGCACAATCTATTTGGCAGTCATTTAATATTAAATCACTTGGAGAATATACAGATTTATATTTAAAGACCGATGTATTACTTCTTTCTGACGTATTCGAAAAATTTAGACAGACTTGTCTCGACCATTATCAACTTGATCCAACGTATTACATTACTGCACCTAGTTTAAGCTGGGATGCAATGCTACTGTACACAGGTGTTAAATTAGAATTAATTCATAGTTTAGAAATGTATGAATTTTTGGAAAAGGGAATACGAGGAGGCTTGGCACAATGTTCTCTTCGCCATGCCCGAGCTAATAATAAATATTTACCAAATCATGATGCTTCTCAAAAATCAACTTATTTGATTTATCTTGATTGTAACAATTTATATGGTTACGCAATGACGAAGAAAATGCCTATTTCAGATTTCCGTTTTTTGACAAACGATGAGATTAAAACAATAAATGTGTTATCAATATCAGATGATTCTGAATATGGATATATTTTAGAAGTTGATTTAATATATCCTGAGAGTTTACATAATACGCATAGTGATTTACCTTTTGCCCCCGAGAGGTTCACACCTCCTGGAGGCAAAACACCTAAATTAATTGCTAGTTTATATGACAAATTCAACTATATAATACATTATGTTCATTTGAAGGCATGTTTATTGAACGGACTAATTTTGAAAAAAATTCATCGTATTTTAACTTTTAGACAAGAAAATTATTTACAAAAATATATTGACTTGAATACTACATTACGTCAAGCTTCAACAACCGTATTTGAGAAAGACTTTTTCAAACTCCTTAATAATGCTATATTTGGGAAAACTATTGAAAATAGACGCAAACAGGTTAATGTCAAATTAGTTACCATGTGGGATGATTGCAATAATAAAACTAACAAGTACCAAGGTGCCGAAAAATTAATTGCAAAACCAAATCTGAAAAGTATTGCGATCTTTTCTGAAAATTTTGTTGCTATTCAATTAACTCCTGAAAAAATTGTATTAGATCGCCCTATCTATATTGGGTTTACAGTTCTAGAATTCGCAAAGGAACATTTGTATAAATTTCACTACAACTTTATTAAAAATAAATATAAAACTCGTGCAAGACTGTGTTATACAGACACAGACAGCCTTCTTTATTTTGTAAATACAGAGGATTTTTATGAAGACATAAAAAAATATATTGCAAAATTTGATACAAGTAATTTCCAGCCTGATAATTGTTACAGCATGCCAAGAGTAAATACTAAAATCCCAGGACTATTTAAAGATGAACTCGGGGGTGACATAATAAGCGAATTTGTAGGACTGAGAGCTAAACTATATAGTATAATCACTTCAAAAACTCGCATCACAAAAGCAAAAGGAATATCTAAAGCTGTTACTAATCGATTAAAATTATCTCACTACAGTAAAGCTTTAACAAATAATGTCAATATTAAATGTAAAATGAATGTAATTAAATCACTCAAGCATGTACTGTACTCTCAAGAAATTCATAAAGTAGTATTAAATAGAAATGATGATAAGAGACAAATACTCACTAACCTAGTTGAAACTTTACCTTGGGGTCACTGTGAAACTTTATTTTGAGAACTAATTTCTAAATAAAAATAATTATGTTTATATCAATAAATTATAATGTTATTATAATCTTTGTTTATAATATTGGTATAAGTATAGCATACATTATTAATTTAGTGAGTGGTAGTGTTGAATTTCGTATTTAAATAATTATGTTATATCTGAATAAAACATTTATAACTGATGCATGACTTTCTATTCTTATTATGGCCTTACAGTGTTCTTCGTTTTATTAATATTTAGTATGACTAACTACAAATATAAATACCGTACTAACTTATTGATTATTTACAGCGAGTATAAAAATGAAATGGATAAGCACTATAAGTAGGTATACCGAAAAAATACGCTCGTTTTACATTTGACATGACAACTTTAAACTAATCTCAATCATTTGTTTTTTATCATACTTATGCTTTATATATCTATGTATGGGTAAGATTGAATTAATAATCAAAATGAAGTTGATCAAACAACACACATCACTTAATGTTAATCATATAAATCTTGGTGACTCTGATAACCACATTAGGCATAGCATTTTGTTACCAAATACGATTCGTTGTATTATATGTGGTCCATCAAATTGTGGAAAAACAAACGTAGTGCTTAGTTTACTGTTACATGAGAATGGTCTAAAATTTCAAAATCTTTATCTGTACTCGAAAACTAACTTTCAACCAAAATACAGGTTCCTACGAGAAGTTATAAAGAGAGTCCATCAAGTTAAGTTTCATGAATTCAATGATAATAAAGAAGTCATAGCCCCGCATGAAGCACTAACAAATTCTGTGTTTATTTTCGATGATGTGGCATGTGAAAATCAAATAAACATTCGTAATTACTTCTCTATGGGTAGACATAAACAAATCGATTGCTTTTATTTATGTCAAACATATTCTAAAATTCCGAAACAGTTGCTACGTGATAATGCAAACTTTCTTATAATATTTAAACAAGACGATGTAAACTTGAAACATATTTATGAAGAGCATGTTAGTTCTGATATGTCCTGGAATCAATTCAAGAATATTTGTAATACAGTTTGGAGAGAGCCATATAACTTTGTTAGTATTTGCAAAGACTCCTCATTAAACAAGGGAAGGTATAGACAGAATTTAGATAGTTTTTTTAAATTTTGAGCAAATTTGCGTAATTATATAAATCAATAATATATAAATCTAACTTAGTATTATATCTTCTTTGGCTGAGCACACTTGTTATAATACAACATGGAAAAGAATATTAAAATAGAATTAATGAAGTCTGTAGATTCCATAAAGAATAAAATAAAACAAATGAAGAACCGTGAACACTCTATGAACTTGTCACTTGATAAAATGCTGAAAACCGTCACAGATCCCCTTAAAGCACTAGTCGATTCGAATATATCAAAGGAAAAAATAAAGCCTTTACAAAATACATCACCCCTAAATTCTGACGACATTGAATTGGATGACATTAATACTAGTTCATCTACAAAGTTTGAAGACTGCTACGATCCAAAACTGAATTCTGCACAAGTGCTTAAAAAGTCTCCTACAAAAGAAATACCGGATGATTTAGAAATTTCGTTAGAGGGCCGTGATATCCATGATATTTATGATGGTGTAAATATACCGTTTGGAATAAGAAGTGTAAACAAAACATTGCTAATGGGTAATTCAGTAGTCTTATTTTCTAAAATCGATAGTTTGAATGACGACAGTGTCATTTTAATTAAAGTCGGTGACAAATCCTATAATTTATCTCCTGGCTTGAAAGAACTTTTACTTCGAAGAAAACCTGATTTAAAATTAATATCGAGCAAAGATAGACTTGTCTATAAGGACATGCTGCATTATACAAATGCTCATAAGAGAGATTTTAATCCTGATGGGCAAATAAGGGGCGATAAGGGAATAAAATATCGTGAAGTAATCAAACCATTATTTTCCGAATCGTTAAATGAAAATTTTCACACTGGAGGAAGCTTACCAACCCTAAAAAAATACAAAAATAACACTGATTTGGTATATTGGGATGACCCTAACGAATTGGTTGAGAGATTGAAATTATTAGTTGCTTCTAGAGATGCTGGCAACACAAACCATGATAATGAAATTTTATCGATAGTTGAAGAATTGAAAGAAGCTGGTATTATTAAAGAATAAATACTCACTATGTTAAAATTTTCATTCAGTATTGTATACGGATTCAAAACAAATGTACTGAATTGTGAACATGAGCAAAACCGACGTGGTAAACGAAATTCATAAAAATGCGAGGGTGAACTTTCCACGAAGATGTGTTATTATGAAAGATATAGATGACCTATGGCAAGCAGACTTAATCGATATGCAATCAATTTCAAAGCAAAATAAAAATTACACATTTATTCTTGCTATTATTGACACATTCTCGAAATATGCTTGGATTTTTCCTCTAAAAAGTAAAACCAAAGATGATGTATGTAGCTCTTTTAAGAAATTATTGGATAAAGGGCGTGTTCCTAAAAATCTGCAAACGGATAATGGAACAGAATTTTACAATAATCAATTTCAGAAGCTTATGAAAACTAATCACATTAATCATTATTCAACCTTCTCAACAAAAAAGGCTTCAATAGTTGAGCGATTTATCAGGACATTGAAATCCAAACTCTATAAGGAATTTAGTTTAAGAGGCAGCTACAATTGGATAGATAACACTCTCAATGATGTTATTCACAAATACAATCACACTTATCATCGGACAATTGATGAAGTTCCTGCTAATGTAGATAACAATAATAAAAAATATGTATTAGAAAGGTATTCAAGGTTAGTAAAAAATAATAATAATATTAAAAGCAAATATAAAATTGGTGATTATGTGCGTATCAGTAAGTACAAAGGAACATTTGAAAAAGGTTACACTCCTAACTGGTCTACAGAAATATTTAAAATTCGAATGATACAAAATACAACTCCTATCACCTACTTAATAGAAGATACAATCAGAGGTCAGCCTATTTTAGGTGCATTTTATGCGCAAGAGCTTCAAAAAACAAAACATTCAAATGTGTATCTAGTGGAGAAAGTTCTTAGAAGAAAAGGTAACAGGGTTTTAGTAAAATGGCTAGGTTTGTCTTCAGCTGAAAATAGTTGGATTGATAAATCAAATATATTATCATAAATATTAAAACATTAACTAACGACAATTCAAATTATAAGTATTTAATAAAGTGCTCAATCCAGATTCATCAGTCTTATAATGTGTATTGGAGAGAGTAGTCTTCTCAATTGGATTATAAATCACTTACCTTTTGAATTACACTTACCAGGATACAGTTATTGTGGTCCTGGTACAAAATTAATTAAAAGGCTTATACAAGGAGATAACGGAATTAATAAATTAGACGAATATTGCAAAGATCACGACATTGCCTATCACAAATCATCAAACTTAAAGGATCGACACGAAGCTGATTTAATTTTGTTAAATATGGCGAAAGAACGAGTAGTTGCTTCGGATGCGAGTGTAGGTGAAAAATTTGCAGCACGCTTAGTAAGCAGGGCTATGTCGACAAAAATTAAAACTGGTTCTGGTCTGAAAAGTAGTAGTAGTAGTACAAAGTGCTGTCAAAAAGTTACATCTGGAAAAGGGTTAAAAAGTAAATTAAAAAACGTTATTTCTAAAACCAAGAGACACATGAAAAAATTAAAACCAAAAAGTAAAAAGATGGCTATAGAATTGGCTATCGCCGCTGCCAGAGAATTAGCTAATGATTCATCTATTAAACTTCCTCGTGTTATTCCTATACCAAAAACTGGTGGAATATTGCCGTTAATTCCTATTTTTGCGGGATTATCAGCGGCAGGGGCTTTAGCAGGTGGTGCAGCTGGTATTGCTAAAACCATTAACGAATTTAAGATGGCTAAAAAATTGTTGGATGAATCGAAGAGGCACAATGAAAAAATGGAAGCGCTTTGCATTGGGAAAGGATTACACCTTAAACCGCATAGAGATGGGCTTGGAATTTTTGTATCGAAAGAAA
Organism: Luperina nickerlii; assembly: GCA_963855955.1. Lineage (NCBI taxonomy): Eukaryota > Metazoa > Arthropoda > Insecta > Lepidoptera > Noctuidae > Luperina > Luperina nickerlii. Next base: position 2,139,572 of record OY979689.1, read on the forward strand.
AAAACTAAAATATCGGTTACCCAAACGAGCCTTAACTAACTTTGACATTTTGAAACATGGAAATAGTATTCCTTATTTTAGAGGTGTCTTTATGAGAGATGAGCTCCCTAAATGCCCTTTTGTAAAAGAATGTGGAGTTATTAATTTAGATAGTTCTAAAAACCCTGGTTCTCATTGGGTAGCCTATGCAAAATATAATGATTATATTGAGTATTTCGACAGTTATGGTAATCTGAAACCTCCCAAGGAATTTATAAAATACGTAGGGCCTAAAGTCCAATATAATTATGAAAATATACAACGTGATCACCCCTTTAATTGTGGACATCTATGTTTGAAGTTCTTAAAGAGTTTTTGGTGTAGTCAATGAATAAAATGAACAGGATCTTCTTTAAGACTTCAGTATGAAAGCATGTCTACTACGGTTACCATCTCTGGAAATAAATCTGAATTGGTTTCGTATTTTCAACCACCTCTACATTTATCCGATCAATACGAGTGCGGTTTGCTATACTTTTCAGTATTAAATTCTAGACCAAATGTGATCATCAATAATAACAATCTATCAGTAATCAGAATCGAATGTGATCTTGTTCACGGTTCATATTGCAACGGATTACCAACTCATTTTATTCACGAATTTGTATCTAATACCGCTCCAGGTCACCAGTACATAGAAATACCGCAAAACGTTGTTTACTTTCCAGTAAACAAAAATCTAATTTCATCTATATCTGTTAAGATTGTTGATCAACTTGGTAACTGTATTGACTTTGGTGAAAAACATATTCAATTACGCCTTCATTTAAGAAAAACAAAATGATAGTATATTATAAAAACACTTCAGTGAAAATCAAACGTCTTATTCCATCTACGACCATTAAGGTGCATAGACGTAAGAAAAAAGTGAAGAAATTGAGTGAAGCAAATAAAGATTTTCTTAAAGCTCTAGGTTTTAAAGTATGAATATACTACAAATTACTGAATTACCCCACTTCGATAGTTCTATTGAAAGCTATGAAGTCCACTCATACAATCCCTACACTAATAGCTTTAGAGAAAACGATGAAATCAGAATCCCCATACACCAACAAGACATATACGTGTTACCGTCAGCCAGTTCAATTTACGTCGAGGGCCAAGCAAAGTTCTTCGACAAAGATGGAAAACCGATTAACAAAAATATTACGTTCAGTAGCAACCCTGTTATGTTTTTGTTTCAAGATATCAGATACGAAATAAATGGTATTGAAATAGATCGTATTAAAAATTCTGGAATAACCTCCACAATAAAGTCATACGTTTCAATGAATGATGGAGAAAATAAAGTTGCTGCCTTGTGGGGTTGGAACATAAATGGGGTAAAAAGTGATGGTAATTTTAGTGCTATTGTACCTCTTAATAAGATATTAGGATTTGCGGAAGATTACAATAAAATTATGATAAATTGTAAACATGAACTTATTCTGAATAGAAGTAACTCTAACTTAAACAGTATCATAGCGACTGATGATATTGCGCATTTTCAAATAGATATACAAAGATTGCAATGGCGTGTACCACATATAAAAGTATCAGACCGCGAACGACTGACACTACTAAAACACTTGGAAAAAGATAAACCTATTCAGATAGCGTTTCGAAATTGGGATTTATACGAGTATCCTTTGCTCCCTAAAACTACAAAACATTCTTGGTCAGTTAAGACTGCATCGCAATTAGAAAAACCTCGATATGTAATTTTTTGCTTGCAAACCAACAGAAAAAATAATAAAACCAAAGACAGTTCTCTGTTTGATCACTGTGAAGTTACCAACGTAACACTATTTTTGAATTCACAGTATTATCCTTACGAGCCTCTAAGCTTAAATTTTTCCGAGAACAAATACAATATATTATATGAAATGTATGTGAAATTTCGTCAGTCGTATTACAACTATCCTGCAGACCCGTTGCTTGATTTGGTCGGTTTCAAGGACAAGGCTCCTCTCTTTATCATAGACTGTTCAAGACAAAACGATAGTTTGAAAACAGGCCCTGTAGATGTGCGGCTGGAGATTGAATGTTCACTGCCAATACCAGATAACACAACTGGATATTGTTTAATTATTAACGATCGACTGGTGGAATATAAACCTCTGAGTAACATAGTGCGCAGGTTATCATGACTGCCATTGTAGATGTTCAAGGTTTTAAAACAGAAACAAATGAATTTATCATTAAAGAAATTGCTGTATTATGCAATAAAAAAATTCAAGTGTTTTTAATTAAGCCACCATTTCCATTTTACGATTTGACGAAACCAGAAAAACGGCAAGTCAGTTGGATTGAACGTAATAGAAAGATATACTGGAGAGACGGATTTGTGCCTTACTCAAATCATCAGAATTTGATTGCAGATATTTTAAGAGATAAAAAAGTTTACACCAAAGGTTTAGAAAA